>NW_015449945.1:293922-440291 GCF_000239435.1 Tetranychus urticae | reverse complement strand
GGTTTTTGCTGATCATTTAACAACGTTGTTCCCCAACACTCGACTTGATTCAATCAATCCTAATCAAGATCTGTAAAATAAGAGTCAAAATAGCAAGATTAGATCAAGTCATTATCAATAATTCATTACCTACCTTTGCGGTTGTTTAATTAACGTGGATTGATTGGAAACTGTGAGACTTTTCTGTGGAAAAATGTGAAATTAATTGTTAGATGAAGCAAAAAGAAAATATTGATTAGTTTCAGAAAAATTGAATTTACTTTCAGGTTTATCACTTACTTTATCTCATAGACACACTTGATACAACAGTAACAGAATTTGATTTAGTAATTCAAGATCAGATAATAATAGTAATAATATTAATCTCAAGATTACATGACCTCAAGTCTGTTTTTTTTCATGTCGCCCGCCAGCTTCAAGGAAAGTGAAGTTTGTTGTCAACAGAAAGTGTCAACAATTTTTTGTGTCTCCAAATTTTAATAGTTCATGTTGTCCACCCATTTAATATTAACTGTTGGCCATCTGGTGATGTCCAGTATCGCTTGAGTGGCTGGCTGGAGAAATGTCCGGTTCCGTTAATCATAGAGAGAAATATCTGCAGAATGAGGAGTAAATGTGAAAAAATAAGTAAAAAGTCAGTGATTTTGTTTCAATCTCGATCTTCATTCTCATTCTCTGTTTTTCATCAACTTTTAATTCTCAGATGAGTGACCTTAACCATCAAAGCGTGAAAGTGAGACCCAAAGTTAATAGTTTCAGACTAGATGATACAATTCTGTGAGAACATGTAAGATGACAGATTGATGAGATTCCCTTAGACTAGCAAAAGGATGAGGCAACGATGAAGAGGATGAACAGCAAAAAACCAAGCCTAAAATTTACTTGATTGAAATTGAATCAGATTCACTTAGAGTTGTGCCATTGAGAAAATTAATTTGCATAGAAAAATCATTTTTCTTTGGAAACTCCTTTTCTTTGTTTACACCTGATTCTCATGACAATTATCCATTATTATTCAACCTTTTGATGCTCAAACTTGACCAATCTTAACCTTAATCCTTTAGAGGTTCAATTGATTTGAATTTTACCATTTTTAAGTTGATAAGATGGCCAACAATTGAATAATAAGGAGACCAACACAAGTCATGATCATCACGACTTTACTACTAACATAATTTTCAGGCTCATCAAAATGATGATTGCTGCTGAAATTTTCTTGTTAATATGCAATTCACTAGGTAAATTTTTTTCTTGTTCATCTGATTATTGGTTCAATTTTACACAACCGTCCATTTAAATTTAAAGCAAGAAACTGAAGATGATTGCTTCTTTATAACCTGTTGCTTCATGACAATTCAATATTGAAACTTATGAGCTATTGTTGATTTGATCAATTTTTTGAATAAAAATGCGGAAGTAGTTATGCTTTTTTATAATCTGATCCTAATGCTCATACATATTGTATCAGTTAATAATAAATATTAAGTTATGGGAAATAATGGGTTGAATCTGAATAGAGACCAACTCAATAGTTAGGATAAGAAAATTTCAATATTTCAATGAGCTTTCACATCGCCTAAAAATGGATAAAACTGAAGGAAAACTGTAACGATAAAGCCTAAAATAGGGTTAAACCAGAAAAGTATAAAATATGTTAAACATTACCTGAATTATGTTAAAAACATGAGAATAGCCAAAGCTGAAGGCCTGGAGATGATGAACAATTGATTGATTAAATTTCAACAATGGTGGTACAGGAAAAAGCAGCAGGTTGACATGTCAAAGTTGAGTATTTTTAGGAAGAAACAAAATAATGGAAGCATGGAAATTCACAAAAATGAACAAAATAGGAAACAGTTTTGTTTTTTGCTGACATATTACAGTTTCACAGAAGGACAGACTTGGTCCGGATGATTTGACGACTGATAATCTTGAAGATATGCTCTATCAATGATAATTAAGGGTTTAACTTTTCCCTTCTAGAAGATGTTATAAGCTAAAAACGGTTATTTTTCTTCATGAATATTCTTCACTTTTTTCCCTCAGTTTCTCTTTCTCTTTCTTTCGTTATGCCTATCTAGCTGTTTAAAAATGCATTAACCGTTGTAACTTAAGGTGAAAGTGGTTATTCCAACAAAGGCAACTGAAATGTTAACTGATTAAATTAGCTTAACCGTTAAGTTATTGGTTCCAATTCAGTGTTCCTATTCAAATTTTTCAACTCTTCCTGGTCAACTTACCACAAAATTTAATTTACATTTTCCCTTTGATGACTAACCATGTTAACATGAGTTCAACAACAATCTTAACCTCTGATATAACCTATTGTAATCCATTAAATCCATTCCCGCCCAACCTTGCTTTATTCAAGAGGGAGATGGGTTAAGATATCTGATATTATCGTTATCTTTCTTTTTGGTTAGTGAATCCTTTTTTCCCAATCCTTATTTCGGTGATTAATTTAGTGATTTTATTTCAATTGATTTTTTAAGTGATTCAACTGTACATTTATTTTTGATGGATAATCATATTATTACATTATTATTATACATTGGATACCATCTGATTGTAGGCGATCAAATAGTGAAATCAACTGGTTAAAGTTAACGCTTTTATTGACGCTACCAAATCAATCTTCCTTATTTTGCTATTGAGAAATAAACCCAATGATAATGGTATATCGGTTACTTGGTTTTAATGGTCGATTTAATGATAAAGCGGTCAGATTGGTCCTTCAATGGAATCCTCTTAATTTGGTTTTAGTTGATCAACAAAATGATCTGAAGCGTTAAATTAAACCGTCAAATAACGAAAATATTTTCCAGGTTCCTTTTGCTCTTTGCTATCAAATGGCTGTACAGGTGTTTTGATAACTTGTGATCATCTTGGTGAATGTCAATGTTAAATATTTGCAGAAATCTGAATCTAATAATCTGTTTCTCTATTCTTATCTCTGTTAATAGCTTGTCGAAATGGTGTTCCTGGGTTCGAATTGGTTACTGGTTATGCTTATACAACTTCATCAGATTTAATGAGACTTATTCCTGGTTCCTTGGAGCTTACTCAATGTTTAACTTATTGCCAATTAAATAACTCATGTAAAGCGATCAACTATGAAACAGGATTATGTGTACTACTCTCGACTGGAGCAACACAAAGGCCTGAAGCTCTAAAGCCAGCTCAATTTCCAGTTTTCACTATCTATGCTGAAAAAGTTTGCCTACAAAGTGAGTTTTTTAGCTTGCTCTTAATAGTACACCTTACACCTTACACCTTTCATCTACAAATTTCAATGAATCCAAGTTTCAAGATGATATAAAATAAGCAACGACGCAAGAAAACACAAAAAAATATTTTGACATTTCAAACCTTTCAAAATTGAAGTAGCGTCATTTTCAACAGGTTATACCAGGTGAAAAAAATCTTATAGATATGCGTTTAGACGTTATTAAAGGTTAGTCAATGTTAATTTCTTGACTTTTGGATGAATGGCTTGGGGATCTATTGAACCAGAAATTATTATCATCATTTTAAGGTACTTTTTAAGTTAGATCTTATAAAATGAAATTGAATTCATAATTGAATAGAAATATAATAGTCTGAATCACTTAATTCACACTTTTGTTAACCAAATATTGTAGTTATCCAATATTTCTGATCCAATTATCAGCTCAATCTAATAAACACCTGTGTAATCTACGGTCAGATTTTTAAGAGGTTCAGTATAACAATCAACTTTGAAAGTGTTTTTGTGTTAAAATCAAATCCAAAAGTCATTATGATTATTGAGACTAAAAAGTGATGACACAAAAAATTGATGCTCTTCAATAATCAGATCATTATGAAGTCAATAAGGCCTTGTTAATATATTATTTAGGATCGTAAATGAATGAATGCATGAGAGATAAATCTTTGGAGAAATTTTCACGCAAGACTGGGCCAACAAATTTACTTTTAAATATTTTTTTAAATCAAAATTAAAAGCTATTTAAGGGTATAAAAACGTGTTTTTCGTCTTCAAAGATTGTTATTTTTCTTTTGAGTGTATGAGGTTTGAAAGATTAAGTTAGCATTGATATTAAAAATTACTTATTTTGTGATCAATCATGATAACTTTCTAGGAATCGTAAAGCTAAACAATAAATCAAAGGTATTATTGAGAGTAAATCAAGCTTAATCAATGGTTAATGATTACTCAATCAAAACTGCGATCAGGACAAGTCTTGGATTTAATATTGTATTGTGTACAATTTACTCAAGTTGATTCATTGAAATTGAAAGGATTAAGGGTGAAATTTTACAAATTATGATTTTGAATCTTTCAATACTAACATTGATTTGTATTTATATTTAGGATATGCGATTAATAAATGTAACAAGGCTTGGGTCTATGAAAGAGTAATTGGCTATAAATTGAAAAGTGAAGCTCGTAGGATTGGAAGTGCTTCAACCAGGGAAAAATGCATTGAATCTTGTCTTCGGGAAACTGATTTTGAGTGTAAAGCAGTCAATTACAATACAGTTTCTGGTGACTGTTACTTACTCGATCATGACCGTCACTCTGTCTCAACCCTTTTACTTGATGATGTTGAAAGCGGACTTCAAACGGATCCCAATTTTGATTATCTTGAGAATAATTGTATTCCAGGTAAGTTAATCTGAAACTGATGAATTTTGATGGGACAAAAAAAAGTTAATGATCAAATTAATCTCTGCATAACGTATTTTTTTAAACAGGACAAGGAAAAGTTTGTGAATTCAAGAAAATCAACGGACTCATCCTGAAAACGGTGGATTCGATGTATCCTGATGTTACTTCGGTTGAAGATTGTAAACGTAAATGCTTAGAATCACCTTATCGTTGCCACTCATTTGATTTTGGCGATGGATCTAATAAAGTCTGTCGAACTAGTCATCTTAATCAAGCTTCTTCTGTGCATATTCAAGATCCTTACCTAGAAGTTGCTAATGGAGCAACTTATGAACTTGATAATTGTTATAATGGTGAGTTTTTTAGCTTTAATTAGTTTTTACGATAATCAATATATGATTGATACAATTTTCTTGGTTTATTTTAATTTTAGTGAGTTTACATTGCGGTGCTCGGGAAATGAAAGTCAAGATTAAGATGAATCGACCTTTTACTGGAAAAATTTACGCTACGTCAAAACCTAATTCCTGTTACAATTTAATTAAACGTCAATATGATTTTGATATAGCAATGCCTTATAATGATATCAATTGTGGAATAATGCAATCGGCTTCTGGTCTTTACAGTAATAATATTGTCATCCAACACCATGAATTAATTGTTACTAGTAATGATATTGGACTTTCCATTAATTGCCAATACGATTTATCAAATAAAAAGGTGGTGCACAACATTCAACTACAAGACATGGGGTATGTGTTTAGATTATTGTGGAAAATTTGAATGATTAAAACTAATTCTCATTTCATGTCTTTTATAGTGACAATTTGAATGAATACATGTCTGAAAAGGAAAGTTTAAGACCACCTATCCAAGAAGCAACGGTCACTTCTCCCACAGTTACTATGAGAATAACTGATCGAGATGGAAATGATATTAAATCAGCTGAAGTTGGAGATCAATTATCTTTGAGATTTGAGATACCAGATGATACTAGTAAGTGCTTTCAAGTCGAAATATAAATTAATTTATTGATCTGATTTATGGTGGTTGAATTGTTTTAAATAATCAACATTTTATCGGGAATATTAAAATAATAATTTGTATGTTCTTTCCAATTCAAAGGTCCATATGAGATATTTGTACGTGAAGTTATTGCTGATGACGGTGTTGATGCATCTGAGTTCACTTTGATTGACGAAAAAGGATGTCCATCAGACATTTCAATAATGTCAGGAGTACGCCGAATAAAAGGATCATCAAAATCAGTTGAAGCACCATTTGAAGCATTTAAATTCCCAACCTCCGGAATCGTTCAATTCCGGGCTCTTGTTGTTCCATGTCTTCCAAGCTGTGAACCTGTTCATTGTGCAACAACCGGATTTGATGGTACTCGGCGAAAAATAACCTCTTTAGGCCGACGAAAGAGGAGTTCATCCATCTTAGGTTCTGGATCAAGTTCAAATACTAGCGATTCCGAGTTGATAGTGATTCAAACCATTGAGATAGTTGATAAATTTCCTCACAAAAATGGACGAGGAAACGAGAATAATGAAGATGAAAGAGTTAAATTGTCAACTTATCCAAATAATTCATCTTTGGACGAGTCAAATGATAAAACTAACAGCAAAAATAATAATTATAAAAACCTTAATGATAATAGAGTTGGAAAAAATAAACACTCTTCTAGTCACTGGCTATACGATTCTGATGCTTACACCCGAAGTTCCGGTAAACAGGATGGTTTTGAAACTTGCGTCGACATTAATAGCTTAGTAGTCATATGTTTCATCTTTTTAACCATTCAGTTTGTGATAATTTCAACATGGGGCTACATCAAGTATCGAAATAACAAATTTGAAAACCGAGATCAATCAAAACACAAAATACCAACAGCACCGTTTAAATTGTCCTACAAAAGGCCGGTCAATGCATCATTTTTCTCAATAGACGACATCAATGTTCTTGCCTGACCAATCTATTAAACGGAATGAAAATTAAATTCAAAATACCAGATACATGATCTAATAACGCTGTTATCATGCGATTCTTATGCTTTACTTAAAACCAAACATGTTCCTCTCTCATCAATAAATTCATGTACATTATTTATTAAATCATCATTCATTAAATTTTAATATAATCAATAAAGTAACAATTTGTATCATTTCTTTTTAGGAAGAACCTGCTTTTTAGGAAGAACCTTTATTTTAGGAAGAACCTTTGCTTTAGGAAGAACCTTTTTTTGATATTTTTTCTTGATAAAAGCACGTCGATAAGCATGATTTGAAAAAATAGTAGCAACAACAACAAGTGCGAGAACAAATATATAAGTCAAATTGATTGCAACAAAAGTCGAAGAAACGGGAACATTAGTAAATGCTTGTTCATAATTAGCTACGGTTAGTGTAACATTTAAAACACTTCCAGATATATCATTGTCTTCATTAACTTCACATTCCAAGTTGTTTGATGAAAAGGAAATGGCCGAACATGTTGACTCTCGTCCCGATTTTAGATCAATGATCTGTATTTTAGTAGAGCTAACAAAGTAGGAGAAATAATTACGCATCCTAAGGAACAATTTAAACTGATCCAAGTCAAACTCTGCTCCTCTAATGCGTGGTGGTTTACCCATCTTCACTGTGATTGGTGATGACACATTGAGAACGTTTCCATGGCTTTCGAGGACAACTTCAAGAGTGAATGGTAATTTAGCGTTAAATGGTTCAAGAGATGGAGAATCACAAAGTATCATTCCGTCACCACTGAAGTTGCAGTTTTTAAACTCAGAAACATCGGAATTTAAACGAAATGCCATTCTTGGATGAAAAAAAGATCTGATGTTGTTTCCAATAATAGGAAAAGCTAGTTGCGCTTTAGGAAATAGGCTTTGTACCAATGGTCTGATTGAGGTGGGTTTAGGCAGAATGTTGAAGCTTAATTTCAATAAGTCTTTACTTCTTACACGGGCAACTAGTGATGCCACAGTGGGTGAACCAAAATAAGTACAATTAACATGAATAACATCTGATTGGTTATCGTAGGATTTCACACATGAGGTTTGACCAAGAAAAATTTGGATTTGATGGCCAAGAGAACGGAAAAATCTGGAGAATCGAATCTGAAAACCACTTGGATGAGATGGAAATAAATAATTTGGTATGATTTCACTATATTGGGGATCAACGATTCGTAAAGTGTTTTCCCCGGCCAGAGTAATTGATCTGGTTGTGTTTTGAAAGGTTAACTTGACAGAAACATCAAAAGAAGTATTGAAAGGAATAGATGATTCTAGAGAATCTGTTTGGCATTCAATTTGGCCTTCCTTGGTGATAGGATTGGTACAGTCGATCATTAACAATGATTGTGATATAAATCTAATTTGGTAAGCTCCAATCTCGTGAATCAGTTTATTGTATGGTTTAAGTGAAACCACTGAGCCTCTGGAAAATGCATAAAAAGGTAGAACGGGTTCAATTACGTTTATAAATTTTTCCTCTGGTTTACAAGATACGTTGATCGGTCTACATCCTATGCTACAAAGTTTACACCTAGGAAAATAGAGACATGTTGTCTTTTCATAGTTTGCACATCTATACAAAGGCACAGATTTAATATTTCCTTTAATTTCATAATAAGCCCGTCCACTGACAGGATCTAAGCCTTGGAACATGCCAATTATTTTGCTTCGGGAACCCTTAAATGAGGGCGATGAATTATCATCGTAGTACAAATCAATGATCTTAAATGCATCTACTTTTTGAGAATGCGTTCTGACGATGATCAGACCAGGCAGATTGGGGAATTTACGCTCAAAGTAAATTACTTGACTGGGGTCTAACACGTCGTGTTTTTGTCTCAAAATGATGTTACCGGTAACGTTGATAGCATTGGAATACATGGCTCCATTGGTACCATTGAAGGTACTGTCACAGATAAACACAGATGGACTTGGAAGGCAAAGATTGGGAATTTGACTTGTCACAACACCGGTATAGATTGTAGAGCTTCCTTGGGAACAATCGTGGCGTATTTGGTTCAGTTTGATATCTATTTCCGTCAGGTTGAGGGTACAAACACTCAACCATATATAAGCACTGTTAGATATGTAAACGGTTGATTGTGACTTGGAGAAGGATACAAAAGTAGAACCATAACTAGAATTTGTAAATGTGAATGGACAATATGCGGAAAGTGAAGTATAAGATAAGTCAAATTTTTGGAAGTCAAGTAAATTGCAAACTCGTCCAACAATAATCTCGAAACCTTTAACATGTCGAACTTTAAATGTGTAGGTAAAATTATTAAATTTAAAGGAACCAATAAAGGTAACTGGATAATGTTTGAGGAAAATGTTTCCGTTGCGTTGAGATAAATAACCGAAAGGTGGGGTGGTGACAGTAGTTGGTGAACAGCTGCTGATTTTATAAGGAAATAACTCAACAAAATTTTGTGCGTTTCCAAAATAATTTAAAGTTGAACCAAAAGAACCATTGATAGGATTGTGATTTAACAAGTAATATTTTAAATTGTTAAACGGGGGTAACACAGTTTGACAGAATACCGTTAGATTGAGTCCATCTATTTGTGCAAAAGCTAAATAATTTTCCCTGACAATTACAAATGTATCACCAAATTGATGGACTCTACTAAAATGAGGAAAATAAACATTTTCGTTTTTAAATTGCACCAGAGTTCCTACTGTTGTAAGAAAGGTTCCATTGTATAAAACAGACCCATTTAACATTATATTATAATAATCTTTATCTGCCATGATAAATTTTCCTTCACTTGGTGACCCTTTAATCACACAATTGGATATAATTAGGTTTACCGATAATAACCTGATAACCAGTTGGTAGCAAATACTCATGGATGAATGTTTACCATTTGAAGTCATTCTTATTCAAGTTTATAGATGATTACTTAGAACCATGTAAACATTTGATTAGATATAAACCAAGAATAGTTAGTTCGAATCAAAGTATCCTAATCAAGATATTAAAACAAATGTGTTAAATTAAAACCCTAATTGTATTATTTGTATTATAATAATGCTTTGCTCGTTTATGTTCAACTGTTCAGCAATTTATCAAATAATCTTCTTATTAGCCAATCTGAATGTTGAACCATTCAACAAAGTTTAAATCTTATTATCTAGATCTTCAGTCTAAGCTTGAAAAGACAAAAAAATGACGAATTTTTAATTTCTTTGCTTTGATTAAGCTGCACTTACGATGACGAGGTTAATTTAAGTTCAATTACAAGCTGACAAAGAAGTTGACAATTGGAATTAACAATTGTAAGATAGTTTGTCGAACAATCTATGAAACAATGAATTCTGTATGTTTCTTATTTTTCGAGATTGTCAGTGATCTTATCAAGGTTTATCATAGATTACTCCAGAATCTGGACAAAATTGCATCTTTTACTTTCTCTTATCGTGTGACTATTAGTGAAGAGTTAGAGTAAAAATCGATGGATTAAAGTTGATTCAATAGATAGAGGATAATCTGGAAGCAAGGCACATATGCCAAAGGCAAACGCTTAATGTAAATGGTTTACTATTGATTTTTCATCTTGGGAGTTTGTCAATGCTAATAATAAAGCGTATTAAAATTTTTTAGACACAAATAAGATGATTATTGTATCAGATATAAAAGGCAAAGTTTTTCAAGGGAAATGTTCATTCATTAGCTGTCGTTATTAGACTACGGTCCCTCTAGAAGGTCTTCACGACTCATTTTGCTAATTTGCACTTTTGTAAAATTGATTTTAATTTTATCACTTTTGATTTTCGCTTTCTCATTTAATTTTAATTGTATTGTCTATTTACTAAGTTCATCATGCAACTTATAATTCGTGGAGAAAAAACCTTCGTGTTTGAAGGAGATAACATCGATGATTTACAAGTAAGTATAGTGTTGATGTTTTCCTGGTTTAGTTGCTTATTCAGATGTATCTATACATAGTTATTGATAATTGATAATTTTAACTGATTTATTTCAATTTCTGTGGTTTTTTAGGAATATATTGAAAATGAAGAAGATTTGCCTATTGAAGATCAAGTCCTTTTCTGTAAAGGTAGAATAATAGATGATTTCAACTGGACTGAAGTTGAAGACGGTGATGAAATTCAAGTAAATGGACGTCTTCTTGGAGGTAAAGTACACGGATCACTTGCTCGTGCAGGAAAAGTTAAAGGTCAAACACCAAAGGTAGAGAAACAAGAGAAGAAGAAAAAGAAGACCGGTCGTGCTAAGCGTCGTATGTTGTACAACAAACGTTTTGTGAATGTAGTGCAAGGCTTTGGAAAGAAACGAGGACCCAACACCAACCAATAGATAATAATTTTGATTTTATCTAAATATTTATATTAAATCAGGTGGGTGTTGGTTGATGGTGCCAAAACCATTTTTCAGTAATGAAGAAACTAATTTTAATTTTTTCTCTTTTTTGGAACTATTGACTGGCACTCACAGGCTACACAAGTTTGGATACATTCGACTCAAAGGATATTATCAATTGTAACTCATAAACCAATTTCCTGGAAAAACGCTGTTCTAATAAATTGATAATTCAACTCAAAAAAAGTTCATGTCATTTCGCGATTATTCCGATATTCAAAGGGCCCTAGAGCAGCCCTAAACCTCTATAATTTCGGTGGTGTCCTCAGTTATGATCTGCATTTGAGTTCTGATTTCAATGATCAAAATGAAAAACTATCGCATATCTCGTAATCCTACATAGGAATGTAGTTTCTCTTATTTATCAAGGATTCATTATGGCGATTCATTCGATTCAATCATGCATATTAGAAGCTCTTGAAGCATATAAAATAACTTATTTTGAAGGCAATTTTAGTTTGATAATATCATAGTCGGGTTGAGTCAGGTCTTCATTAGCTATTTTGTTTCTAACCAAAATTCCAATACCGGAATAAACAAAATTTTTGAATCAATAATGTGTAAATTTGATTGGATGTAATTTTACTCGCTTTATTAAATGGTAGATAAGGTGTTGTAGATGTATATCGCGTTTATGTATGATGATTATTTTGAATTTAAATGTTTACTTGAATGTCAAAAGTTGTTGCTGATGATAGGTTAATACTCAGGTAGTAATTTTCGACTACTAAGCTTTGAAGGAAACGTCCATGAAGTTATATTTTTACATTTATTCTACAATCTTATTGCAAGAATTTGTGCTATACAATGCATACTTTTGTTTTCCCAGCGAACAGTGCAACTTGTGTCATTTGTCTGATCCCAATAACAGCTTGTAAATGAGTGAAAACCGGCTCCAGTTTTTTGCACAATTGTACAAGTGGCGATAAATTTATAAGGCCATCCGCGTTGTACTAAATTAGCAATAACATCGCTACAGATGCTCGTTGTCCATTGTTCAACATTTGCATGTTGATAGGAGTTACTGCCGATTATCTTCTCTATAATATCTTTAGTTACATCATTGATTACGTCTTTGTCAACTAAGTCGGAACTGTCGGTTAGTTTTCCTCCACGAAGACGTCCATTTATTTGAATTTCATCGCCGTCTTCAACTTCATTCCAATTAGAATCATCTATTATTCTACCTTTACAGAAAAGGATTTGATTCCTAATGGGTAGACTTTCAACATCCTGGACGTATCTCTGCGAAAAATGAAAATATGCTTCATTATCGATTGTATCAATAAAATCAATTCAAACATAAGCAATATCATGATCAAAATATACCATTTAGTTTGCCATAAAACAAATACGAAATTTTAAAAATTGAACTCACTTGTAAATCATCGATGTTATCCCCTTCAAACACCAAGGTTTTTTCTCCACGTATGATAAGCTGCATGATTACCTAAGTGAACTGACAATTGAATAAACAATAAAATAATTGAAACAAATTAAAATGATGAAAATTAAAATTGGATCATTAAATGACTGACTGCAGTAGACAAATTTAATTAATGTATAGGGGTCGTTTAGAAATAACGCTAGTATACAACAGAAACAATCTGGTCTTGAAACTGCAATCCTGCTTCTTTCAATTTTATTTTGTTAATCAGTTTTTGTAATTAGATGAATTAGAATGAGACTAACTAATCAATTATTAAAATGGAAAGGAGCTTACATTGGCCCTATGCCTAAATATCCTGGAAAAGTCACAACAGGGTGAGTAATAATTATTAGTCTAATCTAATAAAACCTAATGTTTTTCTGTAACACGAGATCATATGTTTAAGATACATCTCGGCTCGGATTATTTCATTTCATTCCATTCATCATTTAAATTGATTTTCTTTATCTTTTCAATTTAATCAGTAAAACTCGTTGGGTTCCGCCTGTCTGGACTGGCACTAAAGCAGATTTCTTCTATGAATTATCGGCAACGCAAGAGGCTATGAATGTTTTGGCAAAGCCATACATCTCAAAGGTAAAGTTTTCATCGATAATTCAAAATATCTGATTTTCATGTTGCAATTTTTCTATATCTTCTTCTTCTAGGACCAAGAAAGTAAACTTCTTCAACACCAAGGTAAAACAAAACCTGACCATTGGGATGACTTCATGTGGAAAAAATACGTTGCACCACCCAAACATCGTTATGCTGCTCATTTCATGGCATGCCTTCCACGAACAAGGAAATTTGAAGATGAAGATTAAACTTTAGAATCTTATTTCATAGACGATTTGTTTTTATCTTGATAGATTATTTAAAAAATGATTGATTATCATCAATATTGGTTGTCTCATACCTTCAGTAGATTCATTGTGTATATTGGTAACAGATTTACGATGTACAATTAAATATTGCCCTTTTCTGTATAAATCATGCAATTAAAATGTTCTTTATTACTATCCAAATTAAGTTAATAATAAAGAGACCGAGAAACTGAACTTGATAACATTAATTCTATTAATAATTATAATTGTGTGGTTTGATGAGGTAAAGATCAACACCCTCTGTTAATGTGAAGTCTCTTTGGAAGCAGCACTGTTGTTTACTTTTACTCTTCCTGCTTTCCATTTCATTTAGTCCTTTCTTTTTTTTCATTAGCACTTTTCCCATTCAATTTGAAACATAATTTATTTCTAAATAGTCAATCTTCAACCATGGTTGTTAAAATATTTGTTAGTGGTATCTCAGCTAGTAAAGAGGTGAGTAATCAAAACAATTTACAATCAAGACTGACTTGCTACACCAATCTCAACTCGTATTGATATGTTTACCTTTGTTTTTGTTTTATTTTGAGATGTTCATCTTTATCAACAGACACTTTTACAGTTACCAGTTCGATCTTGTTTAAATTGTGTATTTTTCTATCATCTTTATTTATATTTTGATTCTAATTCGTAATTCTCTTGTTTTCATAGGTAAAAAAACACCAGCAACGGGCACAATTCATCCTCGACTCATTTAGAATTGAATATGAAAAAATTGATGTCACAGAACCTGGATTTGAGGCGGAAAAACAGCTAATGAAGGAAGTTTGTAAGAGAAGAAATGATCAAACTGCTCTTCCACCACAATTTTTCAATGATGATGAGTACTGTGGGGTAAGTTTAATTCTGTAATTATCGGACATCAAATGATGAAACCTCAATGTTTTCTCATTAGAGCATACGCATATGTTTTTCCTCAGTTCTATCTGATCAACAAGTTCAAGTAAAAGGATAAAGAGTTGCTGAGGTGTGGTGAACATTATTTTTATCGTAGAATCATACAATATGGATCAAGTTAAGCATAAAATTAGTTTAATTATAAAACAGGGACATCTCTCTTTTATTTAAAGCCTCTCTTGTCAGCCATGAATTTTCACCATTGCTATAGAATGTTTATTTTTATTTACATTTGATCTCACTTTTTCCAGTCGAGTATCTAAATTTCTGATTGTCTTTCATGATTCCATTAAAACTCCTTATTGGTACTATTGATTGAAATATGACTTTATTAGAGCATTTTTCCACTTTGTAACAATTATTAATCATAATGATGAGCATTTGAAATGTCTATGATAATAATCAGATTCTAATTCATGCCTTATCATAGGATATCCTGGATTTATTTACATTCATCAGTGTTTATTGTTTTTGCTTTATTTCCTTTCAATGTCGCGGGATGAATCACTATATTAATTGCTGAATCATTTATTTTTTTCATTTTCAAGGATTGGATTGATTTCGAGACTGCCAGTGAAGAAGATATTTTACCAGAATTTTTAAAACTCAAAGAATCTCCATCGAAACCCAAAGAGTCTGAGGAAGAACACAAAGAAGACGACAAAGTTAAAGATAAAGAGCCTGACGAAGAGTCCGACCCAGTAAATGGAGACAATTGATTATCGTTATACCAATCATTTTATCTACAAATTCAGATCCATTCTCTGAATAAGATTCAACTTGATCAACTGGTCTCATTTCTCTTAAAATTTTAAAGATCTTTTACGATTTTCTTTATCAACTATAACTATGCACGAATCTTTTCACCTTATCAATTGTTTAATTACCTTCAAACAAATAATAATGTTAAGCTTCATAAATTATTTTATCCTCTTCTGACTTGGATAAAATCTAATCTGATACCAAATAAATCAATTAAATGTTTATTCATAAATTAATACATTTTGATGGAAATTTCAATATCGCAATGTTTTTATCAATTTATAACATCAGCCAAATGCCAATTTTCACACTTAAAAATAGACTTAAGGTTTTCCTCAATTAGAGCTATCGAAACCTTATGAAAGTTTATACTTAATTCAATAACAATCATTCACACGGTCAGTACCAAGTTACACTTAACTATTGCAACTAATATAACACTTTTAGTTATTTTATCTTTCATTAGCTTTTCTTTCTTGAGTATTTATTGAAAAGATTGAGTGCGATTTCTAGATTCAGAGAAAAATAAATGAATTGATAGATACCTTGGAAATGTCAATTTTTTAAGCCTCTCAATGGTACTAAAAGGCATTAGTTAAACATTTACTTGACAGCCTTTTCAAATGCTTTTAATAGTTTAACCAAAACAAAACAATCAGTTTTTAAACACATTTCTATTAGACATAGAGGTATAAAGTTATATAAAAGTATTGCAGGAGAGTTCCTTGATGAACTATTAACAGGAAATTAAACAATATTGAATCCAGGCTATAGCATATTTAAGCCATGGCCAATCTGTTGGATGGATCAACCAGTTGTAACATTGCAGCAGTTGAAGAGATAATTCCTAGTAATCCGACATGAGCTGGTGAAACTTTGACATGACCCAAATTAGCCATTGGAAGCAATGTATCGCATATGTTTTTCACTGTGTCAATCGTAATGTTTTTGTGCTTAATAAAGATTTGAGCAACAGCAGTCACATATTCTACTGATCCCAATTCTGGTCTAAGATTTTTCATGCGTTGTTCACTTTTAATCATAATGTTAATTTCATGGCAATCGCGAAGAAGATTGAGTACTGATGAATACAACCAGAATCGATTACTTGTATCGGACCATTTGATTTCATCAACTTGCAAAAGACCTACTTTTTTCAGCCAAACCAGGTGATCGGCAAATAAAAACAAAGATGAAGATATACGTGAGCTTGTAATGACCATTCTCAGGAAGGGGTCAGAAATTTGTAAACTCGAAACTGATGAGTAAAGCATATCAACACTCCGTCCCAATCGAAGTACTATAACATCATGATCCAATGAGCAAGAAGTTGAAAAGAGAAAGAAAGAATATTAGAGTTAAAAACTGACACGGATAAAATCAGAATATATGATAAATCCAGTAAGATTAATTCTTACATCTTCTAGCAAAACTGATTAAGCCTTCAACTTCCTTGAGACGAGAAATGGCTTCCATATTTCGTGATCTTTTTTCCATCACAGCCCAGGTTAATCGACAAGTAAATTGCCAGAGTCTAAAAGAGATGAAATAGTAAAGCAGTTAGATTTGCCAATAATCTAACAAATGTTACACATTGATCTGTGGATTATTTCAGCAACTTACCTCAGTATCTTGTCACGTCCACTTGTCTGGGAATTGAGTCTCATTAATTGCTCCATGGCTAATGTTATTTAAGTTGTATCAAAAATTCAAACAAAATTAAGAAACTTGACAGCTTAAGCTGTCAAACCTGTTTCGGTCAAAATAAATTCATGTTTTGGACTTCTTAGGGACCGTTCAGCAATCTAAGATAATGATATCTACCTTCTCAGGTAATATTTTCAGATATCAATAAATTCTGTTGTCCAGCAACAGAAATTTTCTCGTAAACACAACAGATACTTGAATAAAATTTAAAATAAAATAATCTGTTGCATTAAAAACGAAACCAAAATCTTTATGTCCAGCGATAAACCCTATTGATATCAAACTAATTTATATTCATATTTTCTGATTTTCTTCAATAAATCACTAATCTTGATTCAAGATTCTTTAAAAGCCATATTATGAGTGAAGCTCTGTCTTTAACTATTTAATCAATACGTTTATTAATCAAATGCTATTTCTGAGCTTCTGCTAATTGCTGAATTTAGTATATGTTCCCTTACAAATCGATTGATAGTATCGATTCAAAAAACTGGATGAAACAAAGCGAATGGATGGATGAATGGCGGCTCCGAATTGATTTTCTGCTGATTTTTTTTTGATTTTTTATCCTTTCACGACTTAGTTATCTAATAGAGATCGATAACTCAGATCGACTAACTTCAAACTATTTAAGTTAATTAATTAAAATCAAGTAAGTTATTTACAATCAACTAATATTTTTTCTTATCACTTTGTTTTTCTCTATAACATAACGTATGATGCTTTGCATTATGTCAATCATTCTGTCTTTTTTCACCTACTATTAGCCTGATTTATTCGATTTGTACTCACAATCTACTTTAAAAATGTACAAACGAAAACCCTCGCATGTTTGGAATTATTTTGCTACCATAGGCGATAAAGCACAATGTAAACTGTGTGGTAAACAAATCAAGAAATGCGGGAATACTTCAAATTTTCTTGCTCATTTAAGAAACATTCACAACCTTTTACCCCAGCAACTAGCCAGTACCGAACAGGCAGTTGTACCGCAACCGGACATTTCTCAACCAACATTGATTTTACAACTTGAACATCCCGATTCCATGAGTGATCAACAAATTAAGAAGATGAAAACTGATGGTAAATATATCTTCAAGATTATGTGTAGATTTGCCTTCGTCTTGCCTATGCTTTTGGATTCGAGTTTTAATTTTTAATATTATATTACAGATGATAAATCGAAGCTGATTATAAATTGGATTGCGAGCTGGCTTGCAAAGGATATGCTTCCAGAAGAGATTGTTATTGGCGAAGGATTTAAAAAGTTTTTATCTGAATTAGCCCCTCATTTACCTTTTCCTTCACAGCCCAGTATAGTCGAAAAACTACAAGCCAAATATCAAACAAGTTTAACTCATATTGCAGAAAAGATTTCAAAAGTTGAAGATTTAGCCTTAACTTTTGATATATGGAATAATAACTTAACTCAACATAGCCATCTTACCCTAACGTGCCATTTCATCGATGGATCATCGCATGGTTCTATCGTAATAGGAAATCGAGAATTACCTAATCCTACAATATCAACAGATGAGCTTCGATCTGCCGTTATGGATATTTTAAATAGATGGGCCATAACATCTGAAAAAATAACTTGTGCTGTTACTCATGATATTACAGGCTTAATGAGCTCTTTACAAGATTTACTTGACGCTACCAAGTACCAAAAATGTTTCGCACACACGCTCGACGCAATGCTAAGGGATTCAATTAGAAGTAATGGTGAGTTATTAATATTACTTCGTAAGGTCCGAGAAACTTTACACTTTTTCGATGAAATAACTGCCGCTCAGGAATCAATTATACGAGATAAAGTTGTAGTGGTGAAAGTTTCTCCTTTAGATGATAAATCAACCGATGAAAGTGATTGGAGTTGTCTTTATTCACTACTGGACCGATATATAACTCAAGCTTCTCTCATAAGCAATGTACTCATGGGTTTTGATGGTCCTTGTGTAAATGATACCGAAGCCAAAGTTGTAGAAGAAACTCTTTCTCTTCTCAAGCCTTTCCATCAAATCGCAGACGAAATGAGCAGTGAAAAATGGACACCAATGAGTAAAATCATTCCAATAGTTGGTGTGTTAGTTAAAGCAATCAACTTGATATTACCTGAGAGTAATTGTGCGAAAGAATTTAAAAACTCTCTATTGAAAAACATAAGAACGCACTTCAAAGACATCGAAGGAGATCCTATTGCCTCTATAGCAACTCTACTTGATCCAAGGTTTAAAAATTTGGACTTTACAAATGATACACAATCAGTAAAAGCAATAAACAAGCTCAATTCGATGCTTACTTGTGACGATGGATCTATAGATGATTCAGGAAATCAAGGAGATCAAAGAGACGATGATATATGGTGTCTGCGAAGAGTAAGTAGGAGTTCTCGTTGCAGTGAGCCAGATAGCAACAAAATAGCTGCAGAATTGAGAAACTACCTTGACCACAGAACTTTTAATATCACATCAGATCCAATTGAAATTTGGGAGCATCATAAAACTCTTTTCCCTTCACTTCATAAAATAGCTAAAAAGTATCTTTGCATCCCTGCATCCGCTATTCCCGCTGAACGATTATTTACTGGAGTTGGTTCGTTGGTTACAAGAAAACGATGTTTGATTGAACCAAATCAGATGGAAAATACATTAATGTTAGAAAGTTTGCCTGTCGATGTTGTATTCACTCTTTAAATCAATTATATAAGAAATTCGACACTAGATTAAAGTGCATTCACTTTATCTATTAATGGACTCAAATCAATAACTTTTAAGATTATTATGAATGAATATCAGAAATACACTTTTCAAAATTGCTTTAAAAGTTGAAATATTTTCAAATTGCGAGTCGAATTCGGATTAACAGAATCTAAGATTTTAAAATTGAGAACCATCACAACATATGTTACCTCCACAATAAATTGACTTTTTAATCAGTCGAGTTTCAAATTGTAGTCGTGGTTCTATTTTCGTAGCACATAAAGATAAATAATTTTTTACAAGCGCAGCTTTTATTACAAGCAAAATTGATATTACTTGAAGACAACTGAACGAATGGTATAAGATAAGATGGACTAGACTTCAGAGAAATGGAAATCCATTTATACCGAATCAATTGTAGTCTTTCAAGATGCTTTACTTCACGATTGACTTCATTCACACATCATTTATACTCTGATATATTGAATCGCGAAATGACTTAAAATTTTGATGAATTGAATTATCAATTTATTTGAACAGCATTTTTTCTCAGGAAATTATTTTATAAGTTACAAGTGATAATATCCTTCGAGTCAAGTGTATCCAAATTCGTGGAGCCTGTGAGTGCCAGTCAATAGTTCCAAAATAAAGAAAAGAAATATAAATTAGTTTCTTCAATATTGGGAAAGGGTTTTTGGCCCTATCAACTAGTACGCACCTGATTTAATACAAATATGAGATATAATCAAATTTATTATCTATTGGTTGGTGTTGGGTCCTCGTTTCTTTCCAAAGCCTTGCACTACATTCACAAAACGTTTGTTGTACAACATTCGACGCTTAGCACGGCCGGTCTTCTTTTTCTTCTTTTCTTGTTTCTCTACCTTTGGTGTTTGACCTTTAACTTTTCCTGCTCGAGCAAGTGATCCATGTACTTTACCTCCAAGGAGACGTCCATTTACTTGGATTTCATCACCGTCTTCAACTTCATTCCAGTTGAAATCATCTATTATTCTACCTTTACAGAAAAGGACTTGATCTTCAATAGGCAAATCTTGTTCATTTTCAATATATTCCTATAAAGACACAAAATATAAAATAAATTAGTTAAAATTATCAATAATCAATAACTACGTATAGATGCATCTGAATAAGCAACTAAACCAGGAAATCACAAACATTGTACTTACTTGTAAATCATCGATGTTATCTCCTTCAAACACGAAGGTTTTTTCTCCACGAATTATAAGTTGCATGATGAACTTAGTAAATAAACAATTCAATTAATAATATGCTACTTTTTTATACAATTTAACAAGCAAAAAATATTCAAGTTGACATCAGGCTTAATACCACAACATGTGAAAGCTAAAATTTAATCCCTTACAATTTTTTGGCCAGAATTCGTTTCCGTTTCCTATAGGTAACCAAGGAGATAATTAAGTCCTTCAACATAAAACATACCCGCCCAAATTTGAAAATATTTCACCTTAAGGTATTTTAACAATCCATTCAAATCAGATCAATTCACCCTGAATTATTGAAATCATTAATATCATGAGAGAAAAGCTCTTTTATTAGATTAGAAATTAATTCCGTGCTAATTAAGTTCATTTATAATTTTGCTTTGTAAGGGAAGTAACTATGGCAATGCCTTTCATCATTGTATTACCGCCAATTTTGAAGAGCTTATACACAATTTTGAAGAACTGTGAATCCTAGCCTAGGGTGCCTTTTGACGCAAGATTTTTGCTTTATTTCGAGTCTTTAGCTGTAATTTTTTGGGTTTTTATCGTTTCTTTCAGCTCAATAAAACTGGATTTCTGAGTTTAACAGTTAAATAATTTTATAATTTTAGTCTACATCTGTTACTCAGACATTCAAGGGTTTAACAATCGGGCGTTACATTTGTTAACTTTTTGCTAAATCATGTAGGAATTTCAATTTAGCTTCATTTCACGTACATTTTAATTGGAGTAAATTTTTGTTTTTCCATTAAATCGTTGGACATGATTTAAAATGGTAAATCTTTAAGTTTCTTCTGAAAAAATTAAGCTCTCTCTCTCTAAAAGGTCAGCTTTAGAAGCGAGATAAATCAAGAAATAATCTGGTTTCTGGTTACATCTGAATGCTGAAAATTGCTCTTGAAAGCTGAAAGACGCTCGAATTAACTTCCTTGAACAAAAATTTAAGCTGATCAGTATGCAATTTCATATATTCAATGTAATCATTTAAATTCTTGCTAAACATGAGACTAATCCAAAAACCATTCAGTATTTTAGTGGATACAGTTTATTTGGATAAGAATGTAAAATACAGGGAATAAAATGCATGGAAATAATGTTTTACAGTAAAAGATACATAAAAACTTAAATAAAGACAAAAAAATGATTGCATTGGTGATAATAATTATCAAAAAGTTACAAAAGGGTGGTGAATGAACAAAATATTTATAAAGATCATAAAATGATGATGATGATGATGAATTTTCAAGTTGAATGTCGATGCGATTAGGTGGATTGCTTCGTCACTTGCTTCTGTTGGAGTGTCAAAAGATTATTGGTTTGAAGGTTATTTACAAGGTTCAAATGGGTTCGTTCTAAGTCAAAATGATAATAAATTTAAAATATTATATAAATCATGATATTATAATCCAATATATCAGGTTAATGAATCATAGCTTTATCTGAATAATTCAATATATCTTTCTGGGAAAGATATACCCTAAACAGGTAAGGCGGACAAATATTACATGACAAGTTGGGTCGGTGGATTGATCAAATCATTTGATTTTATAGTACAAAGTGGCTGTAACCAATATTACAAAATATGTCTTTAAATATACTTTCACACAAGTTGATATTAAGACACGGTTTCTATAGCTGCATTGCTAGTAAGGCGTAGTTAGATTTATAGCAAACAGTTAGCAAATATATGTATATATAAAAAAATATATTTAAGTTTTAGAGAATTAATCTCCATTGCATCAAGTCCAAAAATATTAAGGCCTGAGATAAAGTTATATAAATATTGATGATAATGTAATATTTACACAACATCATTGTATCAGCAAAAAAATTTCTTGACTCTAAGAGAAAAATTGGTTTGCTTTTAGGCAGCGTTACCATTTGCAGCCTTATTTTTTACTTTATTTAAACAACGACGCTTAATACACCTTTGCTTCTTGATGAATGGTCCCCCGAATTTAGGTCTATCCAGACAATAAATGCATTTACCACAATCTTCGGCCATACAGGTTGCACATTTACCGCAGGACCAAACTTTTTTACCAGGAGTAATCTTTACTTTGGCCGCTGGCTTTTCGTTTTTAGCACGACCTGTACCATTTTTATTAAGGAGAGATGTAGATAAATCTAAAGAACCATCTCCATTTGTGTTGTAAGCAATTGAAAGTGTTGGAATTTCTCCACTACTGGATCCTGCTGATCCCTCAGGTGAAGGTCCTGTTGATGCTGATCCTAAATTGAGATCTGCTAGCGCTTCAGCTGTTAATGCTTGGGCTCCATTTATAGCACCTGATCCTTTAGTTCCTGGTTTAGCTCGAATTGGTCGAAACTCTTCAATCAGATGTTGTCTTCGCAAATCTACAGAAAAAACATCTATACAAGCTTTAATCCAGCAAGCTCGACATCGGGTTCGTACATTGAGTAGACATTCACCCAATGATGGACAAGAGTATTTCTTGGGTTTGACTAAAAATGTCCTGAAATATCTGTAACAGGTTACACATGTGAATTGACCATAACGTCGTTGTACACACGAATAAAAACGTGTTACACCACATACAGCACAATTGACATAACCACTCTTGCCACCAACACCATTGGGTGAAGTCTCTCCGTTAGTTGTTTCCAAACCTTCTGTCATTGTTACCAATGGTGAATAAGGATCGTAGTTGTCCCCATCGTCTGGTGAAAGGCCTTCATCTCCAGAATAGTTTTTATAATAAGGCCCATTCAACTGTGGCATCAGCGAATTTAGATGATTGTGTCTGTTGATATTGTTGCTGCTGTTGCCATTGCTATGGTTATTGTTGAGAATGTGATTGTGGTTAATATAGTTTAGGCCACTTGTTACATTATTGTTGTTATTGTTGTCCGTTGATTCCAGGAATGATTCTCTATTCCTATCAATATCTTTGTCATCATCGTCATCCATATGTTTTGATGTATAATGCTGTTTAGCCTCAACCATTGTATCGGTTATGTAAAAGCAAATCATACATCGATAAACCATTTCGGCAACAATTATTCCACTGGGATCACAAACTAATGATCGACAACGATCATCTTCTTCTGTCTTAAAATTTTTCATAACCATTTCTGGTCCTTTATTTGTCATAGTCGGCATTTAAGTTTATTTTAATTTAACAATCACAGCCTGTCAAAGCAAATTAAATTAGTGTTGTTGGTAATAGATGGAAGTTGCACTGGTGATATTGTCACAAGCTTAGGCTGTAATGAGGCTTTTGTATATCAAAATGATCGTCCAATAGATAAATGGTGTGTATTAACAAGATAGTCGTTTATATTACTACAAGGTGTAGTCAAGTGAAAATAAACTTGAACTTGTTCAGAACGAGAGACGTTATTATGTACATAGATTAAATTATTGAACTTTGATGAGTAACCACATCTGATACACCGTGAAGATAAAATAATTACGAATGTTAAATGTTGAATAGATAAAGAAACAGCTACAGAAAGAAACGTATAGAAAGAAATAAGACCGATGATTATGAACCAAGCTTTTTTTGTTGCTTATAAAAGCAACAAAGTTGACTTTGTATTAAAACGATTACAATCAACTATGTTGTTGGTCCAAAATAAAGTAACCAGATTAATTTAGACGCTTGAAATAAGAGCACTTTTTGAATTTTATCGATTTTCAGCAGTTTGGTTGACATCAATCAATTTTTCGAAGTAAAGCTGTTTATAAGTTGATCGTTGAGTAGGCAAGAAATGTTCGCCAATGAGAGGTAAAGGTAAAGAGAGGAGAGCAAGATAGGTGGATGGACACTTGTTGATTATTGTTTTTGATTGAGCAACACAAAACAACTGTAAGACACAGAAGAGGAAGACTGAAGTCTGATGTCAATTGACAGAAGCAAGAATAAATAAATATCAATTGGTTGTTGATTTGTTCACGGAATAAATAAATAAAGGAATGATCTAGTTGATTGTGAATTGTAAACTAACGACGACGGGGTTAATGTTTCCCTCAAGGGAGCAAGAGTATAAAAAAGAAAGAGAAATAGAGGCTAAATCGAGTGAGAATATTTCCCTCTGTCTATTCATTTGAAAAAAAATGAAGAGAGGGAAGAAAGAGAGTAAAGGAAAGGAAGAGAAAAGGAAGAGAAGAAGATGAAAAAAAATATGAAAAGTTATACGAAACAAGTTTTCCTTAGCTACGAAATTATTGAAGATATCATTATTTGAATATAAAAATGTATGAAAAGCAATAAAAAAATGAATTTGGTCTATGATTTATTCCTTATTATACCACTTTTTTTTTGGAAAGCCATTGTTTTGTGAAAAGTATATTGCACTAATACCAGTGCAGCACATTAATACAACAAAACTGGTATAAGTTTGTTAGATAACTACATTGAAAGATATTCATTGATAAGACTCTCGGCCCCAAGGGGCCTCGCGTCTTATGCATGAATATCTTTCAATGTAGTGATCTAACATATACTTAGAGTTAACCAGGTAGATGATGATTGTTGGTAAATATGGCAGCGATAATTATAATGACCTTCAACATTGAATAAAAAGGAAGATTGGAAAGGGGCGAGTGGCCTTAAAAGCGACGCAACAAGTAACAAGTTTGATTCGGTCGAGATCAGGTTTACGCATAAGAGTCGTCGACCTTTTCTTCATTTTTTGCTTTGCTACCTTTTTTTTCATCGTTTCTTGTTCTTACCTTTCCACCAGTCCGGTTAACTTTATCTCCTTTTTTGTTTCTCGTCAATCCAGTCATGGTGTTTCAATAAAAAAAACGTCATGGTCCAAAGATTGTACCCCATGTGAAGGACAAGAGATATTAAAGACAAAGAGAATGATGTAAAATGGTCAAACTTTGAAAAGGGAATGAGAAATAGCGAAATAAAGTTGACAGTTAACACTTGATTCATCAGTCAGCTAAATAAACAGCAAACGAACAAAAAAATGAACAAAACAATAGATTTGGTGAAAGCAAATTATGCTTTATTCCTTGCAAAATATGGAGAGGGAAAACTCTGAGTGGCTCATAATTACCACCCCTCAAAATACGATACCAAAGCTAGTCGGTTCCACTTTTGGGTTACATAAATACCAAAAGTTAACCAGGATTATACAAACTCAATTTCATTGGTCTATTACAATGACTAAGGTTAAACAGTTTCATTTTTATTATAATCTTCATTATCCTTTAAAATCGTTGTCAATTTGACTCCAATGGTCATAGGAATTCATTTCACAGAATTACATGTTTTCTTGATTTCAGGTTTACACTCAAAAAATTCAACTAGTTAAGGTTTCTATTGAGTGCACAGAGATTTTAGGTGTTGGTGTAAAATGTAATTAAATTTATGAAAAGCAAAATTGAAGGAAAGTGAAAAACATTACGAATAAGGTTTTTTTTTCTTGCCTTTGTTTCAGCCGAGGTTTTTTGTCTCCATTTTGTTTCTCTTTTCTCATTATTTTTTTTTTACATCTGAATTATGGTGTACATTTGAGTTTAATTTTTTTGAGGTTAATATAGTTTAGTGAACATAAAAAACTGGCCTTTTCTGGTATTTCGTTTATCCTGTTTCTACCTTTTACCTCATCTATAACTTCAAACAAAAAGTCTATGTTTGTATTGAGCCTTTATGGTTTTGTGTATTATTTGTCTTCCATTACTGCTGCTGTTTCTCCTGTTACCTTTCTTTTTTTCCAACCGTGTGCTTATTTTCAAATAATAATTTTACTCATGAAGTGTATTGAGTTTACTTTCCCTTTCTAATTATTGTTGTTCACCATTGCATCATCATCAACAATCAACATCAGAAGCATTTACCAGTGAAAATCATCCACTTGTTACTCCTCTTTTTTTTCTTTATGTTTTCCATCTCTTTCTCTTCTTTCGCCATTACTCTTTTTTTTATTTCAACTCTCATCTCCAGTTTCTCTCGCTCGATCTTCAATGTTATTGACCTCAGATTCTGTCGATTATATATCTCGGAGCTTCACTGGATCCAACAAGAATGGCAAAAGAGGGCGAACAAGGAGGGTGGGTTAAAAAGGAAAGAGAAGAAAGATGAACAAGACTGAGGATAGGAGGAGAGAATCGCTTCAGGTTCATACACATTTTCACGGTCGCTACGAAAGGGAAGACAAGAGAGAGAAAGAAAGATAAAAGCAGCTTTATCTTTCCCTTCTCTTCTCTACCCATTTTTATCATCCTCATTTGATGACCAATTCGCAATTTATTTCCCAAATCAACATTGCGCCTCGCCTACGCCCCTCTTTCTTTGTGTTTTAAGAGAAGAGAGACTTTTCATGTTTGCCAGGCCCACTTATCGTTTTTAGAACTTGTTGCAAGTCTTACTCTTCCATATCTTCTCTTTATTATCATCTTGATTTCAATTCTCTTACTTTTTTCTCTTCTCTCTCTCTTACAGTCTTTCCCTGGCTTTTCGGCTTCTTCCATTTCATCGATTTACCATCTCACTCCTGGTAACAGGTTGGGCAAAGTTAACCAGGTATTTAACTAACAGAAAGAAAGAAGATGACGATGATGATGCAGAGTGAGAGGAAATACAGGTTTTTGCTTACGGGCGATGACCAGTACGACGGCGACGTAATCTTTGGACGTTGTTCACATTAGCATTGGATGTAAGGTTCATTGTAACTTCAGATATTGAAAAGTAGCCTGACTTTAATCAATTAGTTTAAACGACCTTCAACGATCAGCATAAGTTAAATCTCACCATTCCTCAGACTTAGTGGGGAGTGTGTGCGAGAAGAGAAGAAAGAAGGGAGAGAAAGAGAAGACGATAAAGAAAATAATGGAAGAGGATAAAGATTCAATTTAAGTGGATAAAACTTGAGAGGGAAAAATTTGCAGTTCTATGATGATCTTGATTTGTATTGAGTTGCCTTCGAGTGATAGATTTTTATCTTTTTTTTTCGTTCAATTTTACTTTTCTTTTTTGGATCTAAAATTTCTCATCATTT
Source organism: Tetranychus urticae (assembly GCF_000239435.1). The sequence continues at coordinate 412,621 of NW_015449945.1, read as the reverse complement.
TCACTAATTCGTTCATTTATATCCATGTTATTCCAGGAAAATTCCAACACCAAGAGGATTGGCAAACAAAGAAATCTCAAGTAGTAAAGTGAAAAGCTAAATCAAGCCGAAGAGGCTGTCAAAAAAAGATGTACATAGGAAGAGATTGACCTCGTGCTTTTTGCTATCATGATATGCTATGATGATCATGTCACCTGAGCAACATTAAGCAGCAAAATTTCTTTCAAATTAATTGGCTCTTACCTGAACCAATCCAATCTAACGCTAAATCTTGCTTATAACAAAAAGAGACTTTGCTAATCTTGATATATCTCGACCTTTTTCATTATTAATAGCATATCTTCAAGAAAATAATGAATGCTAACTTCTGTCACTTGCTTTCTATTAGCTTTTCTTTCTCTCTCCGCTTTTTTAACGCTTACAATCAGGTAAACCCTGAGTTTTAGGTCTTTGCGCTTAATTGTGAAACGTTAAGAGAAAAAAAAGGAACGAAAAATAAGCCAACTTAAAAAGAAAAGGAAAAGTCTCAAGAAATAAGAGAAGGTAAAAACAAGTTTTCTTCGACAAGGACCTTTGTGTGACCCTTTGTCTGGGCTCAGCCTAACTGATTCCCTTAAACAATCAACCAAGCGAAGATTTCTTGTTAAATCATTGTTTAAAGGCAATGCAGTTTCTTGACAATCGTTGTTTCCTCGCTTCAAAGATTGAATATTAAACAGATAAAACAATCTGCTCGTCACACTCAAACCCTGTTCAACTGCTCATCTGGATTTCACGTCCTTAGAAACTTTTCGGTTTCATCTTTCTTCTTACCATTTCACCTTAAAATTAACTGACTTTTTCTTTTCTCTATCACTTCTTACAGCCTTCATTATCGTCAATGGTACCCTTAATTACTTGTTAAGCTGCATTTTCAAAGTTGACATGATCGAAGCAGCAACACAATTGGATGTAAACTAAAACCAATTGACATTTGATTATTTTTCGGGCTTATTAATCACTGTTTTGCAGCTACAAATTATTTGTATTTAGATTATTTGTTTTGCAAATATCTGATACTTTTATTTGGAAATCAATCAAAACGCAGCGCAAATGACTCTTGTTTCTTGGAAGTGTTCATTTGGTTGCACTCGTTCCTCGAATCCGACAAAAGCTCTAATCTATCAAGGATTGAAACAAAATAATCATCAATCAATACTAATAACTTGTTTATTTGGCCATTTGATGTACAACTATATCCATCACCTAAACATTTGCACATCACCATCAATTTGGATCCCAATTCAGGCTCAATTGGTAATGAAAATTGTCATTGTTGGTGAAGCTTGGACAGCTAATTCAGCTTAATTGAAACAAGAGATTTTAATTGAAAGTTATGGCGATATTTCACTTGGAAATTGGTTTAATTTAAATTTCGATGTATTTTTGTGTTTTACTTTCTTCTGCAAAGTAGATCACAATTAATGTTACATTCATTTTAAGCTGCCAATTGAATTTAATCATTTATATTTCATACTCAACATTGCACAAATATTGAGGCTCAATACAAAAGATGAAAAGAAACAAAACAACAACAAGATCAACAAATAATCAATTGATTACAACTTCCTGCCTTTTTCATCAAAAGTAAAGTGCAAAAGAAATTAAATTTTCATCAAAATCAGTCTTAATTTTGGGCCGATGATCACCCATTAACCATGCCATCTTTATCCCCATCATAATCATCGTCATCGCCATCATAATTATCTTCATCAATCATTTAATAAGCTGATAAAACATCTCCAAATAATTGTTAAATATTGGTTTGCAATATTTTGCTTTCTCTTCCTCCTCTCCACATCAAAATAGATTGTTTAACAATTTAAACAATTTAAATGCAAAGATGGTTGGTGAAATTCATATTCAATTGCTCTACTAGATTCAGTCTAATCATATTTCACAAAATTGATCAAACAACTTCCACTACAGCTGACCAAAAGTCACAAATAAACTAACCATTAGCATTTGGAAAACAAAATTTCTGATAAATTAAGTAACAATTGATTCCAACATTCTGATCAAATAACACTTTTAACTTTTCAACACAATCAAGTGAACCTTTTATTGGCTTAATTGTTCTTAAACTTTCCGATAACTGTCTTCGCTATTTAAAAGACCAACAGATTGTTAGTTTGAATAGAGGAAAACATTTTAAACCAATTCTTGATTAGGTAAATAAAGATGTATAACATTAAATTGTTTAACATAAAAAACCCAAAATAGTCTTTTAATAAGTATTAAAATTCAACAAATTTAATAATTATATGACTGTTTCTCAATCTCCATTAAATTATCATCTCAATTGAAAAATTAAGCTTTGTGTAAAGTGAAAAGTAAAAGTTTAAGCATTAATAGACTCTGAATTATGTAAATAGTGGTTCATTACAGAATTGGAAAGTCTAATTGTTGTTAAAGGAGTAAAAAGAATACAAAAAAGAGCTTTTATATTTTAATTTAACCAATTTGAACGTATGAATTTATCACTAAATTGTTAGAAGAGTGTCAACATTCAATAAAAGAAACTGCGTATGAAAAGGTTTACTTCCAAATCAATCCATTTCCATTCCAATTATAACTTAAGATTTGACCGGTAATTCAAAGATTTAACTTAAACTATCAAAGCTAAATACTTTAATTGCGATGTAACACTTAAACACTAAATAGCAGCTGAAAAAACCATTACCAAAGATGTTATAAAACTTAATATTATCAATAAGCCAAAGAGAGGAAGACGATTAAAACATTGGAAATTAACGGATTAAAAATGGCCAAATGGATACAAATTGCTTGAAAAAGATTTATATCCTTGGTTAAGTTAATCACATTTCATCTTATTTATTCAGAAGAGTAAAGAACAGCAGCAATTTCGATCAAGATTACAATTAAAAACACTGTAAATAAGCAAATGTAAAATTAAATGTTATCAGATGATAAAACCAGAGACTTAGTTGTTGAAAAACTTAAAAGATGTCACTGTGAAAAATCGAGATCATTTTATTTTAAAAATTTAACAATTGGTAAAGTAAATTGATTAGTGAATCTAATTTGGATTCATCATTTAAGACTTTTATTAGAGCGTCTGATATTGGATTGCCACTTGAGTCCACTGTTTCGCCGAAAACTCCTTTACTTAAATTGATCGGTAATGGCTTTCCCTTGACTTTATGATTTGGTTTTGTTAGAGTTACATTGACTACTGAAGCCCATTCTTCACTGACATCGACTGAAACACTTTTACTTTCATACCTGAAAGATAAACATTAAATTACAGTTAATTAATAGCACTCCTAGAAAATTAATATACGAATAGACTTACCCCTCAGCCGATACTGTAACAGTATAATGTCCTGGTGTTAGCAACCTCCAATAATCACCATCTTCTGCTGATTTTACATCATGGTTAATGCCCTCAATATGAATTGTAGCTTTTGGAATTGGTTTTGCACTATCTGAGTCAATAACGAAACCTTTAACCCCTCTAAGTACTTCTTCCGTAAAGGCGATCAAAGCAACTCGATTATCGTCTCAATAGCGAGGAAGATCAGAGGCATAAGGAAATTTCTGACAGCCTAATTCTAATGTAATCTCAAAACAATTGGTGGTGATATAGTTGAAGTCTTGCATACCTTCATACAAAATATACCAACTAGCTCCGTTAGTGACTCCATTCTCGAAAAATTCAAACGCAGGACCACATTGTCCTTTGAAAGGATGGCTATCAGACATGGTTTTGTGTTTATACGAATAAAGCAATGCAAGGTATTTAAAAACATCATCATCAGGACTTTTACTGTAAACATGGTCAATCAGCTACTAATGAGCCACCGTGGAGGCTGGCTGATAAAACAAAAGGATAACTTTGAGTCCAATGCAAAACAGCTTTAGTTTCAGGTTGGTAATGCACTTTCACCAAAGGCTTGAACTGATCAGGAAAATTTCTATTCAAATCCTGTTGGTTGGCATTTTCACGTCCTTGTAAAGGTTCACAATCGATCTTTCGTAACCATCAGGATTGAGAGATGGTAAAATGTGTATACGTATATTATCAACAAGATTTTTGATTTTATAATCTTTTTCATAGTTTTCCAATAGCTTTTGTATCAATGGAAGCATGAGTTCTTTTCCAACAACTTCATTACCATGAATATTAGCAATGTATTTAAATTCAGGTTCACCTGGTTCATGGACTCCAGGATTGTCGGTGATATCAAGAACCCAAAGTTAGCTTCCTTCTACACTTTTACCAATACTGTAAAGACGTGTTAAAGTTGTAAATACTCCTTTTATCATCTAAATAATCATTGCAAAAATTTAACAATTGGTAAATTAAATTGATTAGTGACTCTAATTTGAATGAGTGCTGTTTTTAGTTGATAATTTTGATATTCTCATTGTGAAATCAACTAATAAAAGGCTGCCACCAAGTCGGGTCAATAATGAAACATTGAAATTGTAATTGCTGAGCAAAATATTAATGATAATATTGAAGTATCGATCTAAAAATAAATGTGAATGTTACATTTGAGGCTCTCTTTTGTTTGATTGTAATTTAGATTCGCAATCTATTTGATTTCTCCGTCATTAATTGAGTCACATAATTTGTTGATCTTACACTTATATTATACATAATTTGGTTGCTTCTATTGAATCTCTTCTAATCTTGTTTCATAACAATAATTTACTCAATTGATGTATTTAATTTACACACCAAATGTGTTCAACTGTCATCAATTACCGCGCTAGTGTATATCATCAATAAGCAAATTAAATATCATTACCATTGTTATAATAATAACAACTTGAGATGAACTTAATTGACAATTTTTGCCTGTTAACAATATAATTCAATGTAAAGAGGCAAAGATCAACGTCAAACTGTTATTGATGGTTAACTTCCGTTACACACTGATTTTTAGGTCAGTGAATTGAATTGAAAGTAACTTCAAAATAATCAACATAATCTTGTCAATTCAGATGTGCAACAAAATTAACTGTTGATTAATAAGAAAAAAAATTGATTAATATGTTAAGTATAAGAATGTGTCAGATTAAGGATTAAATTTTGATGTATTAAGACACATTAACAGTCCATTGTATTCATATGAATTTGTCCATTCAGTTGAAAATATTGATCCGTTCAACAGTCGAATAATTTAATCATCAAGTTAATTTGTTAAACCAGTGGTCATTGGATCCATGTTTCAATGATAAATCCAATGTTACAGTCACTTTGCTTGTCCATTAATCAATCCTCCTTCAATGGCAAGGTTAATGTTTCATCCTTGGTCAACTTTAATGCTCTTCATTGGCCACAATTAGATTATCTCCGATGATCGCTGTCCCAGTTGTCATCTAATTGAACAAATAATTGAACATTATAATACTGGTCAAAATTGAATTTATAAACAACAGTTAATCAATGGGTTCTACTGTTAACTGATTAACATAATCGGTTTATTCAATAATAAACATCAATAAATAAATCAATATATGAATAAAAACGTTAATGAATGAGCGGAAGTTTTCAATTAATATAATCATTTGAAAAACATCATCATAACCAATACAACAGTAACATTCAGTAAAATAAATTACTGTTGCCCCTTTGATTGTTAAATAAAATATAATAGATTCACTGATTATTGTGACTTTTCCAACTTTCAATTTTTTTATTGAATCGTGGTTTGCCAATTCAATTAATACAATTTAAAGTGGTTAAAGACTGTTACTTGTAGGTGAACAATCTCAATGCTGTAACAACATGGCTCATTGAATTTACAGTTTTGAGTGTTTTTTTTTTCATCACATTACCATTGAAATGGTCAGTCTTGTTAGGCCAAAAGGTGAGCTGAGAGAGTGAAGGAAAAATCATCTTATTTTTAAACCTGGTCAAGCGATGGAAAGTGGATGAAGATGATGGTGAAGAGGAGGGTTGTAGGAGGTTGAGAGTCTAAAGAAATATGTTATTGTGCAAGATAAGACTCATCACGAAATTAATGTTTCATTTCATCGCACGATTAACTTGATTATGTCCAATATACAACTATTTTCTTCCTCTTCCTCATCTGTCCATTTCGCCATTTCTCTTTTTTTTCCTTTTGTCTCTTCCCTCCAACTCTTCATCATCACCTTCACCACCTTAATCAGCGTCCTTTTCACCGGTATTCAGCGTATTAAAAAAATCCTTTCTCTTTCATTTCCATATTCATTAACATTGTCTTTCCATATTTTTGGTTTACTTGGTAAGCTCACGATCTATGGCCACTCAACTTTTAACTTTATGTTCACATTTAGCACCTTCATTAGCATTAACAATCAGCATGTTAATGGTCACAATTTAACCTGTTAAGTAAATCAAATGAAAATGACATTAAATTTAATAAATGTTAATGATTAAAGTTAAATTTACTAACCTTTAATCTCAACCTTTGCGTTGACTTTTATAGAGCCAATGGGTTAAGCTGAGCTTAATCAGGGACCATTTCCTCCATCATCGAACTTGATTGTGTATCAATTGGCTAATCATTTATTACCTGGTTAATTAATATCATCTCTTGGTTAATGATTACCATAAAATTAAAGACAAAATGAGAGGATTATTAAAACGGCGGATGAAAAAGAGATTTAAAATCGTGTCCTTATTAACCATTCATCAAAGCATCAAAAAAACAAAAGAAAAAACAAACTCATGTTGATTTTATAATAAGAAGGGTTTTAAGGTAAAAGGTATAATATGAGATGATAATAATGGTGAAAAGTAAAGCCTTTACTCAGCAATTGATGAACACAAATAATAGCTTTATTGGGAAATGAAGATGTTTTAGCTGGTCAGGTTGAAAAATAGGCTGAATTCATTTATTAAAATTATCCTTTTTAAAGGCAGGCTGTTGAGTGTTAAGAAGGCGGTCAAATTGAATTCGTTGAATGAAAAATGAAAGGATTCAAAGGTTGTCAAAGTTAGCCTTTAACACTTTAATTTTTTTCCTTTTCTTCTTCCTTATCCACTTTCCCCTCTATTATTTGGTCAGTGGCTAACAACTTGATTTTTAACAAGGTTGTATTTAACAATTGAAACATCTTCAGGGAGCTTTGATATAAAAAGATTGATCAATTGGTCACTTCCATCATAACGGTTCGATCCTTCAAAGGTGTTTGTTTGTTTGCTGTTGTAACATTTTAAGGATTTATGTTTTCATCTGTAACTCAGTTCAACAATTTCATATGATCAACGATTATCTATAAGTTATAACAATATTTGGATAAAAATCATTTTTTTTGTGTCTCGCCATTTTAACCCTTCATTAATATCATCATGAGTCTTACAAGTCGAGCTCAAACATTGAGCTTATTTTTTGTGTCTTTAATTGTACTCCAATTATGTTTAGTTACTTTCTATGGACTCGAGGTTGACGCTGGTAAGAAGAAGAAGCTCAAGAAACTTGCTGCTCTCTTGCTTCTTCTCAAATCAACCAAAAAACCCAAATTCGGAATATTACCAATACCTTTACCCATTCCAATTCCGTAAGTTTTAACCAAAGTTAACAATTAACTTATTTTGCAATCTTTTAATTTCCCCATCAACCATTGATTTATTATTTCCATCCACAATTATCCTTTAGTTTTCATGATTAACCAAAAAATGATCATAATAGATGTAGTTTTAAACCTAAAGTTGTTAAGCAGACAATAACTGTAAACTAATGTTGATACAAAACAATAACATATAAGAAGCTTGACCAGATTTAGCTAACCTTAAATTCAGCTTTCATTTTCATCTTGATCTTAATCGATTTTTAATAGTAAATCCTGTTAATTGAGATTTGAATGGAGAAATGTTGGTTTTAGACTTAAATTCACCTAAATACTTGAAAACATGTAAGTATTAAATCCTATTCGCTTTGTTTTCTGTTTACAGTCTTGTTATTGACCTGATGAAAAAGGGTGGAAAAGGTGGAATGATGGGTGGCATGATGTCCTCCATGATGGGTATGATGGGTAAAGGTGGTGGAGGCCAAATGGGTGGCGGTATGAGCATGAAAGGTGGAATGGGTGGAATGTCCTCTGGAATGGGTTCCGGTGGTGGATGGGGTGGTAACAGCATGGACATGATGAACATGATGAGCATGATGGACTCTTACGGTGGCTCAGATATGATGAGCATGATGGACGATGATAGTTGGGGTGGTATGAGTGGTATGAGTGGCATGGGAGGTTCATCTTATGGAGGTAACTCTGGCGGTGGCGGTGGCGGTTATGGTAACAACGCTGGAGGATCAGGAGCTGGTGGCGGCTATGGCAATAATGGAGGAGGATCAGGAGCCGGTGGTGGCTGGGGTAACTCAATGGGCGGAGGAATGGGCTCAGGTTTGTTTCACTTTAATCATTCATCTAAAACATCCAACACTGAATAATTAACTCTGCTTTTATTTTCATTTCACTCTTAGGTGGTTATGGCGCTGGTAAAGATTAGATAATATTTTTAATTTGCTAATGGCGCTGGTTCGTCAATTATTTTTTTGTTGTTGCTTTTCTCGTTACTCACTTGATGCTGCCAGTCAAATGTACAAAATAATGTCAATTAATTTGATCATCTTTCATCCCTAACAATCATCTTCATCCTTCTGCCTTTACGTGTCTCTATTTTGTTTTGTAAAATTTGCTCTTAATATTGTCTTTCTGTTAATATCAATGTTTGTACCTTCCTCCACCAAATATTGTTACTTATTGTATAATCTACCTTTGATCAGTGTTAAAATTAACTGCAAATTTATTTTCTGTCAACTAAACAATTTATTAAACAATCAAAGTATCTTTTTTTTCATTAATCACAATTACAATCTATTCAAAACAAGTAAGTGTGCGATCACCTTAACTGAACAATCAAGGGATAAGACTAAGCCACAGTTGGATAAAATTGCAATTTGTTTAGCAACAACACTTGAATTGCAAACACTAATCATGTAAATATAACCCAAATGTAGTCGAAAGATTATTCAGACTTTATCGCAAAATGATTTACCACATGTTACAGCCTTTATCATGTACGATCACTGAGTATAATAACAATATTACAATGATAGTTGATAATTACCTTGGGAGGAGAGTCTTGAAATGCTTTTGTTTTTGTCATTATATTATGATTAAATTGGCCTTTTAAAATTGTTTCAATCGACATGGAATTAGATGAATTTTTTGATGTTCAAACTTGTTCAAGTCCATCAACCAGTGCAACAGATTCGGAAAGTAATAATTCAATAATCTCAAGCCAATCAACTGAAAATTGTGAGTCAATAATACAAGCTTTGTTTCCCAGTGAAGATACAATCAAAAATTACTTGTCCCTCGACCAGGATAACAATAGTGACGACTCTAATAAACAATCTATCAATTCATCAAATACCACGAATTCGGATAAATATAGACTTCTCAATGAAATTAACCATCAATTTGAACCAATGCAGTTGGAGTATGACTATCTCAGCTCTCAGAGCCTGTTATCTACCAGCGTTTATCCCGATCAGACCAGCGATGATTTTCATAGTGATTTCAATCTCGTCCCTTTAGATGCCATTGACTATGGGAATTCAGTGGATTTATACGGATGTCACCATGATGGCCAATGGTTACAAGGTACAGAAAGCAACCCACAATCCACCTACAATGAGCTGATGAAAATAAAGGGAAACACTTTGCTCCTCGCCAGAATGGGGTACAAATTTGCAGTAACACTCAATACTGACAATGATAAAGTGAAGGAACTTTGGAATCCAAAAGTGGGACAGAAAATATTATCTGCTTTTTATTCACCATTGGGTTTGAAGGGAAATTATTTGTCTACTCAAGTATCGTTGGATCAATTTGAATCTTTCATTTTAACCCAATCGATTAATGCTTTTGAAGACAGGACAATTGAACCTTCTAATTTTACAATGAAAGCCGTGTTAGCCCCTTCACCAGCACAATTTGTATCAACTTGCAAGAGAATCAAAAGCTTCAAAAAACTGTCCAATATCGATAAAATTGTACTCTTATCCAACACAATGTTTGAATTCATTTCTTGGAAAGCCGTTTTTTATTACAATAGATCGATTGATGGTTGGATGGTGAGTTTAGCTATTTGTTTGTCTTTTGATCAACTGTTTGGTTCTCTGGACTGTTGAATCAAGAATATCCATTAATATGTATCATTAATTGTTTGTGTTAATTTTTAAAGATCCACGAGACTGGGTCAATATATGAAAGACGTGATTGTTTCATTTGGAGTCGGGCATTTCATGATGCAACCATTCAAGCAATTGAAAAATTACCAGATAAATGGAGAGAAAATATAAACATTGATGTTTTAATTAGTCTCATCATTATTTTCAATCCTGATCAACCTGGACTTAAATATAAAGAAGTGGTTAGGTTAGTATGATGACAAGAAACGATTTAATCTGAATCAATATTTTGTATTCACAGGCAGGAACAGTATTTGTATATTTATTTACTTCAGCGCTATTTGGAGTCAGTTTGTGAATCGCCTTGTGATGTTTCTGAAAATCTTTACAGGTTGATGGTTGCTGCTGAAAGATGCAAGGGATTGGGTAGAATTTTAAGCAAAGTAATTGAACAGTTCGAAATAGGAAGTACCAGGCTTTTACATAACTGGATCGTCAGCAGAATCAATAGTTAACACGACTTTAATAGATCTGAAAGGTGCACAAGCAATGGATACAACTGCAAAGGTTATTTGAGCATTTTCACTCACAACTTGCAGGCAAAACAAAAGCTACTGAATTTAATTTGAAAGCTCAAGCAATTAAATAATTGCTACTTGAAAATCACATGTAAATTCATTATGATTAGAGAGCATATTAATATGTAGTTGTAAAGAGATCGCATTCATCACTTAATCACAATGAGCTTTCAAATTAATCTTAATAATCGGTTGTTACTAAAAAGACATAAAAACGCAATTGTCACATTTATGCACAAATCGGCACAAAAATTGGCAATAACTTATTATTAAAACTTATTATTGGTCCATTAAAATTGTTTGTTAACATCTTTGGTGCCGCTGAAACAACCTTTACTCGTTAAGGGCAAGAATAAGAAATTTATGGACAGATTGCGAGGTCAATACCGAAGTGTTGAGCGAATTAACCCGGTTAATTGCGAATTAATTGACCTGAAAGGGCCGATAAAGAAAGAGATTGTGCATGTTTCGAGATTGAGTGGAAGTATGGCTCATTCCCGGAATAAGAAAAATTGTGCAAATGATGAATCTGATTAATTATTAGGTTTAAATTAATTGCAAAATCTCAATTCATTTTTGTAATTGTAAATATTATACATTTTGATAAGTGCCGTCTACTGTACTCGAGTACCCAGTTAAAGCAATTTTCACAGTCGCCATCTATGGTTTTTTAATTAACTTTAAAAATCTACATTTCGTAAAGCAATTTGTTATTGTTTGTTGAGTTACTTTGTCCCAAGATTCAAAGTTTAAAAAATTGATTCTTTAAAAAAAACCTTTTCAAAGAGGGAGCTCGTAGCTCGGAGCTCTGAAAGAGAAGCTCTGATTAGAAATTGATTTATCTGGAAATTGAATCACATTTGGAAACTGAACTCAACTAGAAATTGAATAATATGAAAGCCTTTATACAATAACTCACAATCAAGATAATTAAAGGGTGTTGCGGATAAAAAGGAGAATTAATCTTACCTCAAATGTAGATAAAGATGACGATGACCATGATAACAATGGAGATAACATAGTTGAAGATAACACAATAAGAGAAACAAAATTGAAGAAACAAAAGGTAAACATAAACATAAACAAAACTCGTGTAGATATAGTTTTCCTCGGTGATTTTTCAGTGAAAATGAATGAAAAAGAAGCTTTTCGTTTCAAAGTTGTGACCACTTATTATATGGTTTACCGGCAGTTCAATAATGATGTTGAACGGATTGAAAAAGTGCAACAAGAATTAAGGGATATTGGCCTCAACACTATGCAATATAAAGGGATTTATAAGCTGATCAAGAATTTCAAAACACATGGTTCAATTTCAAACAAACACGCAAAAAGAAATAAAAAAATATCGAAATGAAGATCAGGTGATGATGATGGTTACTGAGGATCCAAAAGTATCATTGAGGAAAACAGCGGCTGTTGTCAATTCATCACCAAGCACAATTTTAAGGATTTTCAAGAAAAATAAGCTGTTTCCTTATAAACCAACTGAACAACAAAAATTGACCGAAGATCACATTAACTCTCGATTCAGTTTTTGTGTGAAGATTAACCAGATGATTCAACTGCAACACTTAAACGTTAAGGACATCTGGTTCTCTGACGAAAAGATTTTTACTTTGACTGGAAGAATTAATCGGCAAAATAATCGGACTTGGTTACCAAATAAACCTGATAACCCAAATATCAACCAACTTGTCGCCCATCCACCTCAATGTCATGTTTGGGCTGCACTCAGTTACTATGGTTTAATTGGTCCATATTTTTTTTCATCAAATGTCAATCAAATCACATATAGAGAATGTATTGACCAATTTTTCATTCCGAATTTAGCTCAATATCATGACCGACAAACATTACCATGGTTCCAACAAGATGGTGCGACTCCTCATTGTACCCATGGAACACTTGAATTGTTGGGACAACATTTTGGTTCTCGACTGATAAGTCGGAGATCTGATTTTGAATGGCCACCATCATCATGTGATCTTAACCCATTAGATTTTTTCCTTTGGGGTTACGTAGACGAGCAAGTTCGTGCTTCTCAACCCAAGACATTGAATCAACTCAAATGTTTAATTGTAGAAAAATTTGCATTAGTTAATGTTGAAATGCTCCATAATACTGTTGATAATTTTGTTAAGCGAATAGACAAGTGCCGAGAAGCAAAAGGCTCACATTTTGTACATAATTTGTAATTTAAAATTGACGATTTATCGATTAATTGATTTTTGTTTGTTTATGTTTACGTTTACCTTTTGTTTCTTCAATTTTGTTTCTCTTATTGTGTTATCTTCAACTATGTTATCTCCATTGTTATCATGTCATCGTCATCTTTATCTACATTTGAGGTAAGATTAATTCTCCTTTTTATCCGCAACACCCTTTACATTAATAATGAAATAAATAGAACATGAGAAATAGAACATAGTAACATTAGTAACATTGACATAACAATGCTACATTTGTTTTCTCACATGGAATGGAATCTTAATGCACTAAATGGCAAGAATTTCATTTGTGACTTGACACTTGAAACTTTTACTTGCTCAATCGCTCAATTGCTTAAATCAGACTAATTGTTCAAACCACACAAATCAAACACACAAAACAGAACATTAATCAATCAATAAGACAATAATAGCTATTCCCCTAAACAATAGCCTTTGTGTGTGATACGACCTTTTCCCCCTACCTGGATGTGCATCCCTACCATACTACCTTTAAAACGTGTCATTTATCCTCACTCTAATTCAAAACCAGGGGTTATCCCATAGCAGTGAGGACCCTTAAATAGACATAGCAATTGTGGAAAAACTTCACTTCAACTTTACACAAGTTTCAGTCTGCAACAATAACATAACATCCTTAAACTTATGCCAACTTCCTTTTAATTTGTGTCAACTTAGTTAATCAATAATCTTTCTCCGAATCCAGATTGTTACTACAATCATTCTGTCTTGTCGTTACCCACCATGGAACTCAACCAAGAAGCTATTGACGAGCTATAGAATTTCCTAGCCTTACACTCAAACCATCGAAGTCATGCGGAGGCGATTAAAGCCCTGGATACAATCGACACAATTCGCTTAACACGATTAGAGACAATAATTGATCAAATTATGTCCCTGCCACCGGAACAACAATCTTCAATGCAACCTAAAACCATCGAAAGAGCTGAAAAGCTCAAAAAATTGATAAAACTACGAGAGATAATCAGAACCTCTTCACCCGAAGAACTTCAAATTCAGAAAAACAAACTGCCAAGAAGTATCCAACATCAACTGTACGGCCCGGACCCAATTAAACCGAGAAAGCCAAGAAGTGACAAGCTAAGAACCAAATGTAAAACTGATCATAGCGAGAAAATAATTGAACCCATTGATGCGACGACCACTCCATCCCAAATCTTTCAAGAGGTATACATCAACGACAATGGTGTAGCAGAACTACAGAATGTAGTAATCTCAAGTGATATCTGTATTGAAACAGAACCAGATTCACAACCGGAGACAGAACCAACCCCAGTAACAGAACCAATCTCACTCAACTTTAATGAATCTGATGCCATGAGCAACCATAATGAGTGGATCTTTGAGGAACTACGCGGAAACCAGGCAACACCATCAAACGACACAATAAACCAACTGCCAGATAAACTTACCTACACATTTCAGCAAATCTCGACACCATATATGGTTAACAAAGAAGCCTACATAGCAACTAGCAGGATAACTTCAGAACAAGGCATCTCCACGCAAATATCTAGGAACAACCCGGAAGCACCCATGAGCACACCTGAGAGAGAAGTTGCACGACCACTCTCAACAACAACATCGATAGCAACTACAACAACAAATGCATCACCACCATTATCCCCAAGACAAGAACTGAAGGGTACTGAGAATCATAATGAAATCTCCTATCAGAAATTACAACTGATCCTCAAAAAACCAGTAGCCAACAAACATAAACTGTTTGATATTCAAGTTGCAAAGAACATCAAGAGATTTAAAATCAACATAGCAAGTGAGAATATATTTCCATGGCAAGCATCCACAACAAGAGCATTTGGGTTGATAATCTCAGGACAACCCTAAAAAAAGGCCTGATTCCAAATATAATAGAAAACTCCGAAACGAGTTTTGGACCGATTAAGAAAGTCACAGAACTACGTAATCGCTGCATCATTATGATGGAAGAGATCAATAAACGAAACGAGCTAGAGCAAATATGCAGAGCCATTGGACTGGAGACGGAGAAAACATCCTATTGGCTCCCCCTAGTAAAATTCTGGATATTCAACATGGAACGTCAAGACTGGACGGAAATCCTAGAGAAATGTTAAACAATTTCAGAATGAACGATTTGAGTTGTATAAAACATACACTCCGCCTGGCTCACAGTTTACAAACATTTATGTCAAAACAGGCCCAGGTATAAGAACTTTGCTGCTGCAACTCTAAAAGGAAAGCTTAGATACAGAAATAGATATATTGATGTATGTGATCACTTCAACGTGAAGAAATGCTACAACTGTGGTTCGGTGACTCACTGGCCCAAAGACCACGATTTTCAACACCAACCTTACGATCCATAACGCCAAGGGTTAACATCTTAAGCGCATTGGCATAAGTCACACAATCCAGCTCACGAATAGATGCTCCGCAAAAGAAATCTTCATTGATACGATTACATCGTAAACCCTGCTCAGAACCCAAATAAAGTGGTTGACTTAAGAAGGCATGTAACCCAATACCATACGGTACGTGAACAACTGGAGTCAGATAATTTTTGACAAAAGGTCCACCTGAACAACCTGAACAGGTATACCGATAACGCAAGTCAAGGAAAAAATCACTAGCAAATCCAGAAACCTCACTGGCCAGCTTTTTCATCAAATAGCCATACACCATGCCCTCATCACTCTCACACAAATTTGCATGGACACAACTATAAACCATTAGATCTGAATACAGACCGTAAGGGAGTCCTGAATCGGCGAGAACCTTAGTTACTACATCTTGTCCCACAGCAGGAAGCTCATTATGCAAATGAAAATTCAACCCTTCCAGGCCATATTTTACTAAAAAATCTGGTCGATTGAGAGGAAGAACCTCAAAATGAGCATCGAAATGATGACGTTGATAAACCTCCCAAACACGACGAATCCAATGTAAATCACCTTCATGGGAACCTATAACGAAACCACTACCGACAACTCCCCTGGTACCATCCAGATAGGACATTGCGAGAAGAACCACGAAAGGTGGAAAATTAAACAAATGTACCAGAAACTTGAGACTTGATTTCTTTCCAATACGAGGGTAACCTATCACACAAGAAGGCTAGAAAAATGAAATTAGAAATGAATCACTAAAAGGGTTAAAAATCCACCTACCAGAATCATAGATGAGTGATTAAGACAGAGCTCCAAGACAAGATTACGGCAGCCAATGTCCTGAGCTTTGGCACGATCAAAACTGGCTCCAAAAAACGTCAATAAATGACCATTAAAAGCAACACTAACTCGGGCTATCGTATAAGGACGACCGTCAATAGGATAGCGATAACACATAACCACACAACTAGCAGACCACCTGCTATTTAGGGAAAGAAAACTGCGACGAGCAAGATCATAAAAACCATCCTTCACAGACTCGTCCTCATACTCTGGACACCTAACTCTACGAACCAAGCCCCTGATTATAACAGGATCATTTACACGATAAGTGTACATCTCGAACCGAATAAACCAGAGGAACAGACCAAATCGAGGCACAAACCAAACCAAAACAACTTTAAACTGTAGAAAGCACACTATAGATGCTCTTCCGCCAAAAATCTCTCACTTGAAGAATCAGAATGACTGCTTACTTATCAACACAAACTTACTTCACTATTTAAGTTTGCCGGTTTGAGCATTACAAACAAAACCAAAACATAGACATCAACCAATGAGAACAAAGAAGAATGCTCTGACATCTACCGGAACCGCCTCAAACATCCTAGTTTCCGATGGGCGTCACCAAGCACAAAGATCTATCACATATGCCTCACATTGTACTAGCCAACAGTCATCAATTGAACTGATAGCAACTATACGACAATTAAATACCTATTCATCTTAGTCTTCTTATACTCATGTGAAAATTTAAACTAGTTATTGATACCCGATTTTGTTAATATGGAAATTTCTAAGTTTCAATCAGCCATAACATCTATTCAGAACAAAATCACCTCAGAATACCACAACGTCATCGATCTCAACAACACACTTGCTGAATCGGATGCTGAACATTGGCCCAAACTAAACCGCGACGAGATTAGGATCCTGATTATTCTCAACACCATCCTGAGTGCGGAAAATGAAGAGTATATGCATCTGCTGACCAACTTAGTTGAACATGTCTCCACCAAAGCTATAACCCAAATTCCTGAAGACCTGACGAAAGTGAAAGAACCCAGAGACGATATACGGATAGTCATAAATGCCAAAATCAACACATGGCTACCATGTGCCATTGCCTAAAACAACATACTTCGTACCCATCTGGGTGGTAAGCATAGGAACAGGAAGCAGATCATAATGAACAATACATTGAATGAAGATGAAGTTTTGGATATAATGCACGTTGATGACGAGGACATACTGATTGGTGTAGTGGAGTGGTTTCACCTGGTGCAGCGAGACACGATAACATTAAACACAAATGTGATTAGGAAAGAAATCCAAGAGAAATGGTATGAGAAACATGAACTATGGAGAGCAAAGAAAGTCAGCCTATCTGACTATAAACTATATGTCTTTATCAAAAAGCGAGAGGACTATGATAAAATTAAGAAAGAAAAATTAGTGCTTGATTTTGCGGGCTCAAAAATCCAGTTCTCAGCGATCTATCACGATGTTAAGACCTGCATAAAGAATTCAGTGGCAAACACATCAACATGCATCGAAACCTCAGCAGCAAGTACGAGCTCGTCCAACTAGTAATACATACACCCTGATCAATCCCAACTTTCACTATACCTTTAATTGGCTGTTTGTATGTCACCCTTAACAATCCTAATGGCTAATACATAAGCCTAACACATACTATCCGTATAAACCCACCATTGTAATCTGATTATGTAAACCGAATTTATTAAAGGATGATCTACTTTAGCCTTACCAAACTCTGATGAAATTGTTAAACTGAAATGACAGATAAAATTAATGATAAACCGAAATGGATATGAAGCTCGGCATTCATATGCCGAATTACTCTGCTAATTAAATAGTGTGCCAAAACTCTTGAGATAACCTTAGCCTCCTACCTTGATGGACAACTTCATCTCAGTAACCTCCACATGAATTTGCTCATATACTTGACATGACGGTTCATAAGCGATAGAGGCTACTATCCTCACTGACTCCACATCTCATTAAGCCATGTATCGCTTACATATCGCTTGTATCCTTACTTGAGACAGGTTCACACCTCAAAACAGATTTACACCTTAAAACTGAGTTAACTTATTTACGGAATTGATCGACAAAATATCCTAATAACACTGACTAAGGAACACAGGATGATCTATTATAAACGGATGAACGAATGGCTCCTACAATACGTTGGATTAATTATAATAGGCTAGATCAATACAATATGGCAAATAGAACATGTGTATTATTGAAATTAAAACATTGGATTATGTCTCAAGCTTAGCTGGAACATAAGTACAAAATGTAGGTGAGAGGAAATAAATACAGTTAAGAAAATTGAGGTTGTTGTTAGGGAATTGAGGAAATTAATGTAGTTAAGAAAACCAGATAGATTAGAATGAAATCGGCGGTTCATTGGAGTCATTTAGAAAGCAAAAAAGAAAAATGGAACGAAAGGTGTCAACGTCAGCTTAAAGGAATACTCAGAAACTTTGAAAATCGAGAATTTTGAAAATCTATTAATTAACAAAACATTTCTGTTTAAGAATCAGAAAAGAGGATTAAATCCAACCTCATCATATCGAACGTTGGGGATATGAGTGGAATATTCGCTTAAATGATAATAGTGTAGTGTACCGGGCATTAATTTCTTAAAAATGCGATGATCAGGAGTATAGATGGATCCGTTGTTCGCCTCATAATATCCATCGCCAGCTCTAATATAGATATAACTGTGGGCCTCAGTACGCTCATCACCATGCTCATATGGATGATAGACTACACCACTTAATGACCGATAGCAGGCAAAGCAGACTGAACTTGCATGGTGTATATAATGAAACTTAACCCCTTCGATAGACAAGAATAAACTATCTGGAGCTATCTTCATATCATTACAGTCTCCACCATCGACTGCGAAAACAAGCAACTTTGGAGTGTTGACATAACATGCATTCATGAAACGTTGGATCTTATGGTCACAGCAACCACCGAAGGAATTAACATGAACTGACTTGAAGCGCTGCAACATAATAACATCATTGGGGCAATCCAAAACCTTTTGCAGAGAGCTATCAGCAGACACATGTATATAAGGTGTGGCAAACATGTTACAGAACATACCAGAACAGGTTGAACACAAATAAGAAGCCCTGAATTTTACGAATAAATTCGCAGCGAGACCGGGAATCTCACTGGAAAGCTTAGACAACATGTGGTAGTAAGCCTCTCTCTCATCACCAGCTTTATCCAAATAATCTTTATTGCAATAGCGGGCGAGGCTATCAACTAAGTTACGAAAAAGGGATCTATCAAGTATCTTCATAGCAGGAACTTGTTTCACTCTTCGTGGATAAAAACGATGCCCTAACATTGCTTTGTCCACAATACACCCATTATCGAGTAACTTCAAACCAGAGACCGGTTCGGGATGAAAAGCAACGTAACGATAAGTCAAATACACTTTATAAAATAGATCAGTCCAGAAATTGGGAACCTCAGTTCTAAAACGCAAATTTGAATTTGTGTTGGACTCCCCACGGAGATATCGCATCTTGAGACTAAAATTTGCCTCTGACAAAACATCTATGAACGCAGGAGAATTTAATAGGGGTATAATAACGGAGATTATAAAACAATGACCACGCTCATTGGGATAAGCAGTCAAAAATTGGGGCTGGAAAGTAAAAGAACACTGGCATTACTAAAACATTAAATGATGTGATTTGTGAATTGTGTGTGTAATTAACTATGAGAAATACGAAATATGAAAAGTTCAGAAACTATTCAGTAAAAGATTACTGGAAAAATCAAATAATACTAAGACTAAGTAGTGCAACATCAGATTATTAACTAAAAAAGTTGTTCAAAACAGGTTGAAATTTGGAATATTACTCACCATGGCATGATATGGCTGCAGCTCCTGCAAACGGGCGGCAAGTCTATGGCAGGAAACATCACTTGCAAAATCTATCTTCTCTGAACAACCGAATGCTGCCAACTCGGATTCATTATACTGAATAGACGCCTTGACAATATAAAATTCGCGAGTATTACAGGTAACAGTTTGATATTGTCTCCTAAAAGTACTCCACCAAACCATGTTGTTGGCCAAATAATGACAGGAAAAAACTACCGTAAACTTGGCTAAGTATGGCTCATTCCCGGAATAAGAAAAATTGTGCAAATGATGAATCTGATTAATTATTAGGTTTAAATTAATTGCAAAAACTCAATTCATTTTTGTAATTGTAAATATTATACATTTTGATAAGCGCCGTCTACTGTACTCGAGTACCCGGTTAAAGCAATTTTCACAGTCGCCATCTATGGTTTTTTAATTAACTTTAAAAATCTACATTTCGTAAAGCAATTTGTTATTGTTTGTTGAGTTACTTTGTCCCAAGATTCGCCGATCCATTGGATAGTTTGCTTCAATGTTATTGTTTTAATTATATTACATTTACTTGACATGGTTAATTTACCCATGATTTCACTGAGAATATTATAATATCCTTCAGTATTTTAATTTGTGCTCATAGATGGAGACTGAGAAAGAAGGGTTGCTTTAACCGGGTACTCGGCAGTACGTTTATCATTGAGTAACGACTTTGTATGACTAGCGTCCTAATTAATTCAAAAGGTTTGGCAAAAATTTTATTAAAAACGAAATATCTAATTCAATCTCGAATGAATATGCTAGTGGAGTAAATTTATGAAGGTTCATTGAGATTCGTGAGAGCGAGATTCATCGAGTATAAAGCGATATATCGAAATATTTTGTTATATTCTGGCTGAACATGGAGATAGCGTATAATTCATAGCCGGCAATTGCATCGGTTAGCGGAAAGTTATATTGGTTTTGTAAAACCACAAAACTGCATAATCTCACAAGTTTGTCCTATTGATAAATTATGTGTATTGACAATTCCAAAGAACAGTTTATTTATTTAATCAAGCTTCATAGTCATGTTAATTCATTTAGAGGCATTTTTCAAGAAAAAACTTCAAATTCATTCCATGTATTTTATGGACCTTTAGTACTCACCAAATCAGCCAGAAAAATCAGAAAAATTGGGCTTTATAGTCTTATAGATTTGTTAGTTAAACGATAAGTCCTATCGTTTAAGGTTTAATGATGATAGAATGGTCAGGTCACGATCAAATTAATTTACAGCTCGATTGTGTTCCTAGTCAAATACATATTTCTGTAATAATTAACAATAATAGTTTGAACTTATCCAGCCAAGGTATAAAGATCAAGGTTAAATAAAGTAAACCTGATGTTTTTAGAGGTAAATAACTTAAGGCAAAATTTTAAAGGTACAATTAGGTGTACCATAAATGAAACAAGTGAAACGTAACAGGCTACATGTTGAAGTAAACATAATGAGTGAACATTACCAGGCAATTTAATTCAGTCTGTTTCGCTTTTTTATGATTTTTGCAAAGCTGGTATTTCAATATTAGGTTGTTTGGCTGTTGAAAAGTCTCGTTATTTTTCAACTCAATGGTTCAATTTGTACAGGATTAGTCTGAATGAACAATAATCATGTAAAGAGACTTATGGGGGTTGGAACAAGGTTGACAATAGTGGAGAAGGTTGTCGACTTCTGTAGGGGAGACTGAATGATTAATGTCCATAATGTACACCGAGTGGGGCAGATGCTAATCAACCAGTTGTTAAATAAATCTCGAGTTTACGCCATTGATGAAGCAACCAACTGCATATGATTAGGCGATCATAAGGATTGCTTTAAGAGATTTCAGATAACATGTAAATCAGATAGACGATCTGACTCCTACTTGGTTCACTTGGTTTGCACTGGGAAACTCTTGACTATCCTGATAAGATTTCGATGGTCGACACATTAAAATATCTTTTTAATTACTTAAATATCAGGAGACAGCTGTACCATAAAAATATGTCCTCCATCCATCCAGATCAAGTTAATTAATCGCCGAGAAAATGTTGAGAATAAATCATTAGGCAATCAGAGTTTCGTCAAGTTTCTGGTTTCGATTTTAGTTTCCATCATAAAACCGGTAAGATTGATATGATTGAGAAAAGCTTTCATCCTTGGATTCAATGACGAGCATGATAAAACGATTGTACTTTGATGATAAGTCTTTAATCCAAGTTGACGGTCCTGCTTTTATCAAATATTACATTCTCAGTGGCTTTAGACAATTTTTCCGATTTTGCTTCTTTTGCTGCAACATTTTAGCCTGACTGGTAGAGTATATGATTGATCAGCTTTCAATTTGTTTCTTGTATAAATTTTTTGCGCTGTTTCTCACAGCCATACACCATTAAAAACCACTGAAGCTTCTAATCAACTTATAATTCCTCGTCTGGAAATCCAGCAACTTGTCGTAATATCCTTATACGTAATCTTGGTTGAAAACAAGTGACCTGATCCATACAGTTCATTATTATCTGTCGTAAATCAATCGATTAGTCAAATTAAGAGTGAAATTTGTCCAAAAAAAATTAATAACAGATGGTAAACTTACATGTTTTGTCCTGATGGTAAAAATGTCTCCATTTTTGGTGACTGAAATAAGACGTTTTAGTTCAACTTGAATAATTTGTAACACGCTTCCATCAAATTTTAAGTTTATTGTTAATAAAATAATTGAAACTGTTAATTGATAATTAATGTATTGTTAATGCAATACAAAAAACTCGAGATTTTTTACTTCATTATTTCTCGATTTCGACATCATGATTATTTCCTATCGATAGATCTCTCTAGATATGTTGATGTATCGAGTAAAAATATCGATAACCAGTGAGAGTCATGTGGGACTGACTCTGATAATATCAAGTTGAACATCGAAAAACCATTAAAAGTTGTCGAAGTCGGTCCATTTGTTTGACCATTTTTGTTTACTGGACACCAAAATGATAACCTTACTATAGATTGTCTGGTTTTGAGACATTTTTCAACAGTAAAAAGAGTTTTCAAATTCTTAGAGCTGTAAATGTATTTGGTAAAAAAAACATCTACTCAACGTTTTTTTCAGATTTTCAGATGAAAAAAATGGATAACGTTGATGTAAATCGTTTCCCAGATTCATTTTATCATGTTCATTATCTTCTAGTCGTATTTGAATGTATAATATTAACAAGCCAATGATGAGGGTTTTCAAGTGGTTCGGAAGACAAAAGAAGTTAAACTAAAAGCAATGGGAAGGAAGAAGAAAAGGTCGTCGACATTTTTCTGGTTAAGTTAACCTAAACTCGACCCAATCTGGTTTGCCTTTTGTTCTCTCCCTCAAACGAAAGTTCAATGTTAATTTGCTAATTTATTCATCATTGTTAGTGAATAGTGAATTTGAAAACTAAATGACGAGTCAATTGTACTAGATATTTCAACATAAAGGCAACATTTCAACAAAAGCTTAATTCACATGAACGCAATTTTGACACAAACTTACCGAGTACCAACATTTATTTCATCAAAGCTTACGCCGAGAGATCTCACAACGAGAGATCTCACAAAAAAACCTGATTTTGAGAAGAGAGAGGAACGTTTACATTTGCTTTATCTTCTCGGTTCGAGAGGAAAGAGAAATAGAAAGAGAAGATATTTCTCTTTCTCACTTGTTAAACAAGAGCTCACTCTCTAAGTCTCTAACACACAAAATACTTTCGTCATTTTTCAAAGAGGGAGTTGTTCAACTGTTTGAGTTTCGTGTCTTTGAAGTTGCAAAAAAACGCGGACAAACTGAAAATTCTTGCTGTAAATCTTTTGTTTTCAAATTGTGTTTGGTTTACATACATTTCTATCGAAACCCATTTGGACCTTAATTTTAACCGATTTTGAACTTTCGTAATCGAAACCAGAAATACAACTGTTTGTGCCTTTAATTATCTATTTCAATTGAATTTAGTGAAATTCCTTTAGTTATAACTATCCACCTCTTCTTTCTTTAGACCTTGGACCAATCGCACGCTGCATTCTTGTATTCCTCTTTCTTTCCTTTTTTTTCATTTTCCCTCTTCTGGCTACAATGCCTTTTTTCACATTTCTTCATAACAACGAAAACACATGTGGTTGCCCATCAAAGTTTATTAATTTAATTTGTGCCTAAATACCGTTTTCCTCGTTGTCTACAACTTCATTTTATCACTATTTACTTGGCTACACCTTGTAATAATACAAACGACTATCTTGCCAATACATACCATTAATCTATTGGACGATCATTTTGATATACTGAAGCCTCATTATAGCTTAGGCTTGTGACAATATCACCAGTGTGCACTTATTATCAACTGTTGTTATCAACTATACCACTTTAATTTGTTTTGACAGGCTGTGATTGTTAATTTAAAATAAATCTAAATGCCGACTATGACAAATAAAGGACCAGAAATGGTTATGAAAAATTTTAAGACAGAAGAAGATGATCGTTGTCGATCATTAGTTTGTGACCCAAGTGGAATTATTGTTGCCGAAATGGTTTATCGATGTATGATTTGCTTTTACATAACCGATACAATGGTTGAGGCTAAACAGCATTATACATCAAAACATATGGATGACGATGATGACAAAGGTATAGACAGGAATAGAGAATCATTCCTGGAATCTGAGGACATGAATAATTCAGGTGGACTAAACTATATTCATAACCACAATCACATTCTCAACCATAATAATCATAGCAATGGTAACAATAATATCATCAACATAAACAGACAACATCATCTAAATTCATTGGTACCACAGTTGAATGGGCCTTATTATAAAAATTATTCTGGAGATGAAGGCCTTTCACCAGACGATGGGGATAACTATGACCCTTATTCCCCATTGGTAACAATGACCGAAGGTTTAGAAACAACCAACGGAGAGACTTCACCCAATGGTGTTGGTGGCAAGAGTGGTTATGTCAATTGTGCTGTATGTGGTGTAACACGTTTTTATTCGTGTGTACAACGACGTTATGGCCAGTTAACATGTGTAACCTGTTACAGATATTTCAGGACATTCATGGTAAAACCCAAGAAATACTCTTGTCCAACATTGGGTGAATGTCTACTCAATGTACGAACCCGATGTCGAGCTTGCTGGATTAAAGCTTGCATAGACGTTTTCTCAGTAGACTCTAGAAGGGCAAATCTTATTGAAGATTATCTACCCTGTCGAGCTAAACCAGGTTCTAAAGGAAATACTTTACAAGGATCACAAGCACTAACAGCTGAAGCATTAGCAGATCTCAATTTAGGATCAGCATCAACAGGACCTTCACCTGAGGGATCAGCAGGATCCAGTAGTGGAGAAATTCCAACACTTTCAATCGCATACAACACAAATGGAGATGGTTCATTAGATCTATCTAAATCTCTCCTTAATAAAAATGGTACAGGTCGTGCAAAAAACGAAAAGCCAGCGGCTAAAGTAAAGATTACTCCTGGTAAAAAAGTTTGGTCCTGTGGTAAATGTGCAACCTGTATGGCCGAAGATTGTGGTAAATGCATTTATTGTCTGGATAGACCTAAATTCGGGGGACCATTCATCAAGAAGCAAAGGTGTATTAAGCGTCGTTGTTTAAATAAAGTAAAAAATAAGGCTGCAAATGGTAACTCTGCCTAAAAAGCAAACCAATTTTTCTCTTAGAGTCAAGAAATTTTTTTGCTGATACAATGATGTTGTGTAAATATTACATTATCATCAATATTTATATTACTTTATCTCAGGCCTTAATATTTTTGGACTTGATGCAATGGAGATTAATCCTCCAAAACTTAAATATATTTTTTTATATATATACATATATTTCCATTAACTACGCCTTACTAGCAATGCAGCTATAGAAACCGTGTCTTAATATGAACTTGTGTAAAAGTATATTTAAAGACATATTTTGTAATATTGGTAAAAACCACTTTGTACTATAAAATCAAATAATTTGATAAATCCACCGACCCAACTTGTCATGTAATATTTTTCCAATTCGCCTGGTCTCGTGAAAAAGATTCAAGCAACAAGATTGTAACTCCGATACGACTCACAGTCGATAAAAAAACCTGATGAGGGATTTTTTAAATTATTATGTTTTCAATTGTTGCGCATTTTATCAATTATCTATGCATCAAACAATCAAAGTGGACCAATCCAAACTCTGTGAATAAATTAATTTCAACTTACTCTTTCGAACTCTTTGAAACATTTCTTAGAATTGTGTGACGAAGCAAACCACCTGAACTTATCGACATTCACTTGAAAACAAGAACATCATTCTCATCAAAAGCATCGCCATCACCATCATTAATATTAACAAATCTCACCAATAACACTGAAAATTCGCTCAGTCCCCACCAATTTTCAGCTTTGTTCAACCAATGATAACAACCATTCACATTTTGCCTTATTCCGAGTTGAACTTATCTCTCTAATGTAAAACCATTTTTGCATTTACCTATTTCTTTGTATTTTATATTATGACTCCTGAACAACAATAAATTGTCCCGTTGATATAAATTGTTTCCTCACAAATTTTGTCCATTGAAATGAGTTGCAATCACTATGTTGAGCTTACCTAATATTTTACCTTTCATTAGCTGTTGATGCCAATGACTCGATAAACCTGTAAAAATCATGTGATTCATGATTAGTTATTTTGAGTAAAAAGAAGGGATGAAAAGAAGATGAAAAGATATTCAGGAATATCCATTTGAAAAGGGAAAAAGAAGGAATTCGAATAGGTTGTGATAATTTATCAATTGAAACGTAATTGAACTCTCCTGAACTTTATCTAAAGATATAAGACAACATCAACATTTTCTCATGAGTTTGATGCTAACGACGAGCAATTGATATTATCCAATGTTTCCAATCAACATAATCACATGAAACGAATTGAAATTTTCACCTTTACAAATGAATCGGGTGTAAATATTTTTCCTTTTCTTCCTCTCAAAATCATAATCAACATACAGTCTAATAATAATATTATTATTATGAACCATATCATTTACAATTTACCTTCAACTTCTCATATCGATGTTAATTTCTTGAGAGTTAACATAAAATCATAATCCATAATACTCAAGAGTGAAAAGCAATTTACAAACAGTTTTTAATCAATCAACTTGCCAGTAGAGAGAAACATAAAGAGAGCAAAACGTAGCCATTAAATCAACTGTAAATGGTATAAAATAGATCTACCTTGACTTTGATTTTCAACTTTTATAGAAGTTGAACATTTGCAAATTTTGCAGCTTTTTTTGGTAAACATTTCCCTTCATTTCTGACCATTCTTCCGTGATTCTTCATGATTAGACTAACAAACGGTTAGCCTATCAACTTGAGAAATCATGGTGTTCATGATTATGATATAATGAATGCAAAACCGATTATCGAGTCAAATTTTTGTTTTACTAAAAAATATTCCTTCTTTCACTATGGAAGTGAATGCAGTTTGAAATAAACATTTTAACAAATATTAAACACTAACATATTAAAAAATTGATTGCTCATGTTGAATCATTAATTTACTTGGTTATTAACCAGTAAATCATTACTTTTTCAATAGTATCTCAATAAATATCCGGGTAATAACAGGTGAAAGAGTTTATCCTTTTCGTCTCAGCACCTTGAATCATCTTGCATCTTCGTCTTCAATGTTGTTTTAATTTCGATTTTTTTCCTTGATTCCTTCCACCACCAGATTTGTGATTAAAAATCAAATATTGATTGATTTACCTTGAAGAAATGACGAATTATAAATCAACATCGACACCAAGTAGACAATAGTACAAAAAATTGTAAACAATTTTCACAAAAAGCTTTTCAAAAATGGCATTCTGGAATGTGAAATTTGATTACGATTTTTCAACAGTCATTTGTTATTGATTAGATTGATAGAGTGAAAGTTGATCATTTTGTTTCGTGTTGAATACAATTCTGTTTTAGATGTCATCCAATTGTTACTTGTTACAGCCAAATGATATAAGAAAAAGGAAGGGCTCAGGAATTGGTTGACTGTTGACTTTCCGATTCAATCATTTAGGATGTTGAACTGGTAAATACAAGAATCTTTTATCGCCCTTTTTGCACTTTTCCTCATTTCGTCTTCATTGCCAGTCTTCATCTCAGTCTTGATCTTCATTTTTCTCTCTTTGGTCCCTGCCCTTAGAGCGGGTTTTTATCCTCATGATATTTACTTTTATTTTACTGATAAACGCCTTTTTACTGATCGTCCGGGAAACTGGTAAATTTGTCCTGCTATCCATTATATTGAAGGACGTTTCCGGTGTAACCTAGCGACCTGATGGAGTGTAATATAAATGTAATGTTACTTATGATGATTGGTGTTTACTGTTGTTGCTGGGGTGACCCTTTAAACTTGAGAAAGCTTCCTGGGAGTAATCAGTTCTTTTTTTTCATCTTTCAGCTTCTTTTCCATTTTTTCATTGAACAATGGCTCGACACATCTTATTTGACTGATTAAAGAGAAAGATGGAAAAAAGAAAGAAATGGTTATGATGATGAGAACAGGATAGAATGATGATAAACAGCTCTGGAGAAGTTGAAATTAAATTTAAGTATCGATTTGGATGTTAAAGTGAACAAACGGGGTGAAGAGTTGCACAGAATACATTAATAATAATTAATGGATAATAAACCGTTTCAAGTCCACGAAAAGTCAACCAATTTGAAATCTGCAAGACTCAAAGAAATCCTCTTAAAGATGAAAGATGAGCTTAGAGAAGGGACCAAAAATTACGATTTCCCAAATTTGAATAAGGAGCTCTTTGTGTCCATAGATTGATTCCTTGTTAGTGTTTCATAAATTAGCTGAAAGTTTGGAGAGGAAGAGAAAGAAATGAATATAAATTAATATTGCCATCAATTTCATCAATTATTGAAATTTGTGAACATTTTGACAAAGTCTTTTTTGTTGCGTTCATGAAAACAGGACTTAGTAACAGGCCCAGGTTCAAATTGTGAACAGCTTATTCAAATAAATCTTGTAAAATTGTTCAACAGTTTGCAGTCATGTTTTAGATGAAATTTGGAAACATCGAGGAGGACAAAGATAGTCATCAAAGTCTCGGGTAAATGATTAGCTTCAGTCAGTTCGTGGTGAAGAGGCTTTTTTATTGTTGATGGTAGCTGCTTTCCCCGTTTTCCTTTCTTTACGTTTTTCTTCATGCTTCAACTTTATCACTTGAATCCTCTTTACATTCTTGTCAGAAGAAAAAAAAAGAACCAAAGAAAGAAATAGAAAAAGCTTATTCCATTGTTATGTAAGGTGGATTTTTTAACAAAATGTTGTTAAACCAGTTTCAATCAAAGCAAAGGTTGATTACATTGCCAGTCTGAGTCTCATCACTACGATTCTTTATCTTTTCAGGTATAATGGTTTATGTACTTCTTTTTCATCATCACTTTCTTCTTCTTTTTCCGATGGAAGACCTTTTTTTTCCTTTCAGGGTTCTCCTTTTCAACTCCTTTCTTTGCTCTTTCTGGTTCTTCCCAAGTGATGAGAAGATTTCAGGCGAATCTCTCTCTCTCTCTCTCTCTCTGCAAAAAGGGCAACAAAATCACAGTGAACTTGTCACCGTACATTAATCTGACCAGGACACGCACAATCAGAACATAATGATGAGAAAAGTTTATATTGTCGGTTGAAAGAGAAAGGAAGATCATCTGGAAGAGTTCAATTTGGTTCCATTAAAATACATTTTCTTGAAAGAGATGCGATATTTCCAATTCCATAGCAGCAGTAGCAAAAAATGACTCGCGTGACTTGATTATCCATTTAGTGAATCAATTTTTTTATCAGATGGAAATAGCTTTGTGCGATTTTCTCTCATTCAAATTGATCCGATGCTGATTTTCTTGCAAAAGATTGACTTTACTTGAAGCACCAACAAATGAGATTACTCATGATCCAGTCTTATTATCATGAAAGTTTAATTATTTATGCTTCCTTCTTAGAAGAGAAATGACCATTTGTTTGAAATAAATTCCATTGTATGATATAAATATATTCAGATACTTTATCGGTCCATCTTTTGGAGAGGTGAATCTTTTGGGCCTGCTATGCTTTCTTGGAGATTGGTAAGGTTATCTGTCTTTGATTCACACAAATTTATCACCAGAATTTATGGGATTTACTAGTTGAACAACTTGTTTCATCTCAATTCAGATGAAAAAAAACGGAGAGAAGTAGAAAAGAAAATAATCTTCTTTCACATTATTTTACATCTTTTTGCTTCTTTTCCATCTCTCATTCTGGATTCACTGTCAGCTTCCAACTTCCTTTCTGCTTTCAAGAGCCAATCGTCATCTAGTTTCGGGAAACCCCTGCTAACTCTATGAATACAGGTTATGCAAAATCGTTTTACCGGTCATCGACCATTCAATTCGCCAACATGATACCAAACTTATCTTTTACCAGGCAACCTCATCTTAAGCTTCTTTTGCTTCTTTTCTTTCTCTTCTTGAGAAGCTTTCTTCTTGTCTTCTTATCCATTTCTTTCCGTTCGATCAAAAATGAGGCTCCCTCTTCAAATGCCCTTTCCAAAACAAGCTTCTCAGGGTCACAAGTTGCCTTTTTCATCTCCGCCAATTTGACTGTTCATCTCGTTACAAACAGGTTGACACATGATGGTTATATCGGAATTATAGGAGAAGAGTAGTTAAACCATGATGAAGTTGAACATCAAATTTAGAGTCAATATTTATCACAGAGTTGAATCATGTGAGGGGTTTACTGACTCTTCATCTGTTTACCATCAACGGTGATTTGTTGAGCCTTTCATTGGGAATCATTGGGTCTTCTATTGAATTATCATTTTTTACACAGTAACACTAAACCAGCATCTAAATAAATTCATCTGTCGAAAAAAAAGAGTCAAAATAAGCGAAATTAATTACATTTGCTCGTAATCATTAAACCAGACGGCTTGTTGCATACTAAAAAAATTAGTCTTGTACCCTATTTTGTCATTTTTTTAAGTGTTTCACTTCTTTGAATAGAGAGAAATACTCACGATTTATTGTTTATCCAATAACAGCTCTAAAAGTAAACTTGAATTAAATCATGACGAAAAATTGAGATTGTTGACCTAATCCAAAAGCAGTGATCTGCTAAATTAATTCACACCGAGGCTTTGCTTCTTTAGGATATTGATATCACTTGGATGTTTACTAGCTTGAAACAGAAATTTAACCCATCTTTTGTCACATTTTCAAGTTCAAATTTCCATTTGACTGAACAATCTTGATGAAAAGTGAAGGTAAACTTGGAAGAAGTCATGTTTTGTCTAACAGCATTATCCTAATAATAAGTTGCTTATAGTGATACATACCTTTTACCTGAAAATATTGAATTACATCTTTAAAATCTGTAACACAAAGCATTTGATCAGATAATCAATCACAGTCGTAGATTTACTTACAAAGCCATGGTAAATATGATTAAACTATTGGTATATTGGTTGAGATAATTGCAGAGCAACTATTCATGCATAGATCAGCGCTATCAACAAGTAAATAACAGGCGTTATCAACAGATTAACCGACGAGAGAAGAAAATCTAAAAAAAGTAAATAACCGAATTTATTCAAATAAAGACGTTTTTTGGTTTGATTGCCGTTCTAATAATAAAATTGAAAAAATTACTGAATGATAAATAATTTTAATATGAAGACGATTAAAATTATGGAGAAATTTAGGCAATCAGAAATCAAATTTTGCGCGCAATCTAAGATGCTTGATTTGTTTACAATAGTCAGCTGTTTAGCATTGCAA
Organism: Tetranychus urticae; assembly: GCF_000239435.1. Next base: position 380,640 of record NW_015449945.1, on the reverse strand, counting down.
AAGTTTGGAATCAAATCCATCTTATTTTTATAATATTGTTCTGAGCTTCTAAATCAATGAAAGTTTATTTTAATTGTGTCTAGACTGTTATAATTCGTAAACGATGTCCAAAATTTTAATGAGATATTCTCATTTACAAAAAAGATGGATTAAAACATGGTTTTAATGACTTTTAACGCTGCTCTGAAAGAAGGCATTTTAATAAATTTGCTAGAGCTTATTGATAATTGAAGTTTCTGCAATCCACAATAATGCGTTTTTGGACCGTTGATTTGTATTCAATCGGAATCAATGAACTTGGAACTGGAGTTGCTATCGTGTTGGATCATTTAATGGATTATTGGCAAGACTGTGGCCTTAAGCTGGATCCTGCATTGTTTGAAATCAATCTACCTTTTTATATGGAATCAGAAAGATGGTGGCAAAAGGAAGATTTTAATCAGAAAAAAGTTTCAGATCGTCAAACGTACCTGGCTTGCCTTTCGGAAAAAGAATTAAAATTGATTGAATGGATGAAAAACAAAGTGAACCCGAGCCTGTCCAATATTAATGACGACGACAATTCAATGGCTAAAACTAAGGCTAGACAAATTCATCTGCGTTCCTCTGGTATCAACTCTATACCTGGCGATAAAATCTGCAGCAATTTAACAAACAATCTTCTAATTACTAGAATAGCCTTTCAAAATTATATCATTCCTAAAATGAGCTGTTTCATATATTCAGATGTTCAAATTGGTCTCAATATTTTCATGGATTCACTGGTAAACTCAAAGGATATTATTGGAGAATCCGGAAAATTCTTAATTATCATTGATCCACCGTGGGAAAATAAATCGGTTAAACGGAAAAGAAACTATAATAGTCAAGGCCCAGATGAAATTTTGCAAGCTTTCGCATTATTAGAAAAAATTTGTAAACTTCTAAATGATCGAAAACTCGATGTTCGTGTGGCTTTATGGACAACTCAAAAATACAAACAATTTTGTCTCGATCATTTATTACCCGCTATGAATATGAAACTTGAAATGTGTCTCCTTTGGCATAAAATCACTAAATCATGGGAAAGCAGTAAAATTCGTGGTGGACGTGAATATTTATTAATCGGATCTCAAAAAGGCAGACAAAATGTACTTGATGGAGTCTTAATTTCAATACCAAGTGCCATTCATTCTCATAAGCCTCCAATTGATTTTAATTTTCCTTGGTTACAAGATGAATCTACAAATCAATTTTTTCAGCAAACTAATGAAACCAAAATACTTACAGAGTCACTTCGTCATGATGTATTACCAAGATTGAAAGGTATAGAGCTTTATGCTCGCTATTTGAGGCCAAATTTTCTATCCATCGGCCATGAGTGTATAAAACTACAATGTAGTGATATTTTTAGCCATTAATTGCCAAAATCGCCTTTTTAACAAAAGCTTTTAAAGAAAACGAAATTTCAAATTCTACAAGAATTGTATATATTTTCACAAAAAGATTTTTAAATGGTTTAACTTTTACATTTATTTTGTAATAAAACACAATTTAATTATCAATTATTAACAATCTTTATTTAATATTAATTTTTCTAATGATAACCAAGAACACTTAACTCTGGTTATCCTAATCACAGTCGCCATCTATCAAATTGAGATGAATAATTTACAATATTTCACTAAAAGATAAAATGTCATTAGATGGAGACACTGACAATTTTCAATTTTAAAATGATAAACAAAAATTGTCTGAAGTCACAGTTTAAACAATTTGATGATAAATGTTAAGTGTTTTCAACTGTGAATGCGATTTGTAACAATTAACAAGTGCAAAAAGTTGAGTCGCCATCGGGTGGGCTCGAACCACCAACCTTTTGGTTAACAGCCAAACGCGCTATCCGATTGCGCCACGACGGCCTCAGATGATTGTAACTAGAATTATTTAAATTACAAATGTATCCGTTAGCATCTACTGAAACGCCATCTATTCATATCTTGATCTCTTTTAGAAACCAAATTTTCACAGCTTCGAAAAATTATCGTTAAATGTTGCTTATGCAAAGTGGTTTGATCGCAGTTTAATATCAAATGGATCTACCCGGAAACTTTCAATTATAATTGTCTTAATAAACAATCATAAATTGTACTCTATGGTCTCGCTTAGTGAAGGTTACTCTGTGTGGAAGCAATTGAAAGCTATTATAAAGTATCTCGAAAATTAATCAATTCAATTTTCACAGACTGATTGCTTCAAAAAACAAAATTGCAACAAATGAAATGCTGGAAGTGCGAACAATAACCCTCAACTAAGACCTGATCAACCGTTTAATGAGCAGTTTTCATCGAATTATGTAGACACAATTTACCAGATAAAACAATGGCATGGATCCCCTTGAAACGGAGACCTCTGAGTCTTTAATGGGCCATTAGTGATAACTTCAATTGACAACAATTGATATTGTCTAAATAAGAATATATTCATTTATTTTAATAATAATTTGATATTAAATTTTAAATTTTTCAACTGATACACATGATAATTAAGAATGATAACAACTTGGAAAAATCGAGATTTAATGGCATAATTTCGTTTATAGAGATGGATCTGAATATTTATTCAGTTCCAAAGCTTCGTATTGTCACGATTTTTCTCATCATATATTAATTTTTGAGTTTCATAGAGTACAGGTTTACTATTGATTAACTTTTGATTGGTACGAAAAATTTGATTCAACACAGAAACAAAAGATTGTATAAATCACTTTGAAGTCATGTTATAAAATTATCTTTTGACTGCTGAATACCAATTCAAATTGTTTTTTGTCACAAAATTAATTTACACGATTATTTATTATAAAATGATATGTCTTTGATTAGCATGGGTAACTTCTCGCTCTATTTTGACCTCTTGCAGAGTAAGATGAACCAAAGCATATACGCTTAGCTTCAAAGGTAACTAGATAACTTTTGATATCCATTGGATAAAGGATCACAATTAAGGGTTCTTGACCATCACTATGGTTACTTTGGTCTGAAATGGAAAGAAATTAAAAAGATTTAGAATCGCCAAAATATAAGATTACTGTGACTTACCATTTGGATCAATTTGACTGAGCAAATTTGTATAGTTGAAATAAGGGTCGAAACGTGAGACGAAGCGTAATCTACGCTTTTCAGCTGCTCGACGATCTTGAACCACATTGAGAGTAACTTCTTGAGCAGAAGTTATGCGAAGTGGATCAAAAATATCTCTTAATGAAACTCTACGAGGTCGAGAAAACTTGAGATCTTCGTTAACCTCAAAAAAGTGTTCTAATCTAATCAGCAATTTATTATCATCCCATCTTTCCAGACTCAAAAGATGAATATTAATTGGTAATTTACGGTGAAGTCCACTGAAGTCAAATCTTTCAGGACGGTTCAGATGATAGATTCCTGGATCAGTGAGAGCTCTGAACATGGTTAAAGGTGGAAGGGCCAATTGTTTTGACATTGTTCTTATCTTTTGAACACTTGGACGAATATCATTCAAAATAACGTGATGGCGACCCTTCACAATTAAACCTTTAGCATCAGATCCAGGTTCATCTAGAGCTTCTTCCATTCCAAATCCATCATCATAAAATAATCGACGATGAACCATCAATTCAAGAGCCCCATCAGTTAAACTGGCACCTCCTTCAGCTCGATCAGGTAATACAGTTAATTGTAGATTGCGATCATAATCACGAATAAAAGTCCAGGTAGAAATAGGATAATAATTAGCCGCTACGTTTTCTGTGGTGATTAGATTCCATGTTGGTCGATGATCACGGGTTCTTCTGATAGCCTCTCTACCATTAGAATCCGTCCACCAGGTTCCATTTGTGTGGAAATCAGTTTCATATCGGGTAACAATTTCTCTTCCTAAGTCAGAATACCAATTACCTTTCGGTATCGGCCCAATAACCCAATCAAATTCAATGGAATCACTATGTTGATGGAGTCGAATTGTTTGGCTAATATATTCATTGAAAACTTGATGTACTTCTTCAACTAAATCACCTTTAGATACATGATAAGTAACTTTATTAGTAGCCGGGCTGGAACCATCTGATGTAGGGTTAAACGCATATGCTCCGGATGCCTTTTCTGTATAACTTCCGCTAGAGCCTCGGTAAAGGTGGAAATTTTGCTTGAAAGGAACTCTTCGACCATCACTGAGAATAATTTCCTGCAAGAGGCCAGTTGATGGATTGAATACTAAAGCCATTTTATTGTTTTCAATAACGACTTCACCTGAGTTCTCGGCGGGTCCAGTTAAACGCCTTGGTGGAGCAAAGTCTAGATAGGTGAAGAATAATCAAAGTAAAATAGGAATTGGAATATTGAAAATTTAAATGTTTAATTATCTGCTTACCAGGACCATTTATCTTGCGTATTAAGTAAGTAGTGTAACCAAGAGCTGGTAGAGTGGCTCTAAATAACAATTCATAGGGTGTATCAACTGATCGATGGGGTAGGCTCCGTACTGAATCAGCTAAATGTAATAACTAAAATGAAAAGGAAACAAAAAATTATCATTTTAAAACTGTGAAAACATTTTAAAAATAAGCTATGTGAAGCTAAAAATACCTGATGATCAACACTTGACCGATCACTTGCAAAAACTTCATATAACCCTCTATCAACAGGCAATTTAATATAATGTTTTACTGGAGTTGATAATGGATTAAACACATGAACCAAAATATTATTTGCGGAAACACTGGACATTTTTTGAACAACCTCGCAATGTGAGTGATTAAGTAAATGGCAAAAATGAATAGGTTCTGAATGGAGAGGTCCTCTAGGGAAAAGAATGCGATTCATGGAAGCAACAATTGATTCTTCAACCCGTTTTATTCCTTCATGTAATTGTTTAGCATAATCATCAGCAACTCGTTGCTTGCAAGTTCCAGTAATAGCATCATGATGATGAAGAATACCAAGAACTTGTTCCAAAGGTGCATGTAATTTACTCTGTTCCATTCCTAGAAGTGATAAAACGTTGAGTTGTTTAGCAATAGCCAAAAGACTTTCAGAATAACGCATAAATTGTTTCAACGTGGGTCGCGAACTAAAATAGCCAGTCCAATAAGTATTATAAGCATCGGCATACGGGAAAAAATCATCAGCTTTAACAGGCCAAGTAACTTGAGCATCATATAATGATTTAAGATAACAGGAAGGTGTAGAGTAAAACATGTGGATTCCTTCACGAGAACCGATATTGTTAACAGCTTGCATCAACAAGTCAAGATTGGAATACCATTTGTAAGCATCACGATAGTAAAAGTCCATTCCCATGGTTATAATTGTATTGTTGGTTGCATACATTTTAGAGTAGGGACGAATAACTCTATCAATAAATTCACGAGCACGTCTGGGCGCATTGTATTCTGTTACTGGTTCATCATAACAATTATAATCGAAGCAAAAATTTTTGGGTGGCCAATAAACGTTGGGTAAAATGCTTGTGAAAAGATCAGACCGTTTACCAATGGAAGGACTTGATTTCCAGATAAATTCAAGATTACGGTGGTTTGTTCGAACCTCTTTATCTTGGTAGTCAACTCGTCCCAAAAATAAACCATCGTAACCCATTTGAGATAAAATTGACGCGAATTCCCTTGAATGTCCAAATGAATCAATTTGCCAACCAATCCTAGGCACACCACATTCGCCAAAAGTTTCATTCAACCATTTATGACCCAAAGTCATCTGATTTATTATTCCAGAATACAATGGACATGCTTCGTCATTCATGGACCAACCACCACTAATAAATTCCAATTGTCCTGAGAAGAGATAAACAAAAACAGATTAAGTTAATCGCTGTTTAACTAACAAGTAGAAAATTTAAATTGAAAAGATCACGAAAACGGACGATCATTGAAACTACTACAGAAATAATCGAAAGAAGTTTTTCGTTGATTACAATATTTTATGTATAAATCACAGAATTGTTCAATTGTTTCTCTGCTTCAAGGTTGAGTTTCATTGAGATTGTTCGATTTTGAGACTTGAATTTAACCTGAAAATAAAGGATTGAAAATAATCAGTGAAAAAAGTAAATGCATTTACCATCAGCGACAAGCTGCTTGACCTGGGCCTGACTTGGTTCATTGAGTTCATTGTACCAGGTCGAAAAGAATGATGTTTCTACAGCGATAAATTTTCGATCTCGTGCTTTGCGAAGTTCACTCAACACGGAATTATAAATTTCACGAACATCTAGAAATTAAGAAAAAAGAAGATGATAAAGGTTAGTTGGTCAAGGATACATTGATGCATAATTTAAATAAAACGTTAGAGATTTTCAACAGCAACAGCAACTTCTCAACAAGTTTAAATTTGCGTGATGATGATTATGGCAATGACAATGATGATTGTTATTTAATGTTTGCTCTAACAATTAAAGTTTAGTTTTTCGTCTGCTACTTTAGCTAATCAAATTTGTTTTCAAAATGATAATCAAAAAAGCATAACCATATTTAGTAATGCAAACTGTTCGATAGCCAACGGAAATCATACAACAGTGATTCGTCATGAATCAACAGATACATGATAATTTGATTCTCAAGTTTACATTTTACAAAAACTAACAATTTTCACCCTTAATCACAATTGATTAAACGGTCAGAGTCTTGTGGCCTTAAAGACAGAAAGATGTGTGAAGTCAATTCAGCAAAGACTGATTGAGTATTTGCTTACTTTCATCGCTTTTGTTATTTGAATAAGGCTAATCAAATAAAAAGATATTAAGATGAAAGATATATGATTGTAACTCATGAATTCAATTTAAATTGTGCTAGTGATCCACTAAACTAATCCAGTAAATTGTAAGCAAACCTCTTAACTTAAGCCATATTTATTGATAATTTTCCCAAGCTATTCAAATGAATGACTGAAAAACAAAAATATGATTGATGAAGAGTTGATTTGGGAAAACTGTGAATTTTAATCATTGTGATAATCAATAAAATTAAGTGCTAAACTAGGAAGAAGTTTAATTTTCCATCTCGTTATTAGCAATTTTCATTTTTCCTCATATGACTGGATTCTTTAATTATTTGTATTTGATTAGAAGCACATGAGAATTGAATGAAAATGAAAGGTAGGAAACAAATAAACATTGAATTATTCCTTCACTAAACACTTTCTTCCTCATCATTCCAATCCCAACAATTATGTCTATTTGTGGTTAAATGATGATAATTTTTCTTTCACAATTGTATAAACTAGTCTCTTGATTGTTCATCATCTTACATCAGACAAGGCTAACATGATCAAGATAGACCAGGAAGACAAACCTTGATTATAAGTAATCAATGATCATCATCACTGAATTGTTATCATGCTCTTGATTGGAAGAATCAAGGATTCCCGGGATGAGTCTTCTCGCTATCATTACTACAAGAAAATCAAATATGTGTTCAAACAAAATTTAGAACAAGGTTGATGAGGGAAAATACAACTCGAATTACAATCTTAAATGTAATAAGTTTAAATAATAACTGAGAAAATCCATCCATAAGAAGCCTGATTTTAAAAGGTATTTAACCAATTAACTGCAAAACTGATGGTGATTTGGACAAAACAAAAGCTCAAATAATAAGAGTTAAAATAGACTAAATTACAGATTTTGCAGTAAAAGGTTCAATTTGCAATCTTAATTGTATTATTTTATTTTAATACAGTTAGATTAGACTAAATTTACTACAGTTGTCTATCAGAGCACTTATTTATTCAAAGTCAAGGTAGTGAAAGAAGAATCATCAGAAACAAGTCATCACAAGAAGTGAAACCTCTCATATTTATTGCACCTAAATAAAGGCTTAACCAGAGTAGCCTAAAAATATGAAATATTGTAGTAATTGTGAGCTCAATTATAATTATGGTTATCTATTAATTGAAACCATTGTAATGTTAATGGTTAGTTAATGTTCGATTAAAGGGAAATTTATTCTAAATGCATTTCTCCAACTTAATTACATCGTTGGACAATCATATTGAGTTATTGACAGAATAGACTTAGCTGTGTTTGAATTGGGAATTGCAAGATTTCTCATCATTAATCAAATCTTAAAACAATTAACTTACATTTTTGGTAATATTCATCATAAGTGATTACCCATCCTGTGTCCATGTGGCTATGACAAACAATGTGTACATTGATAACCCCATCTTTAATGGGTGGACAAGACTAAAAAATAAAGAACAGCTGATTAATTTCAAATAAGAGGCAGCTCTAGAAATAATTAGAGAAAGCATTGAATGAGTTTTGAGTAATTTGAAAAAAACCTGAATAATTCCAGTTAATTGTGACAGGCAAATTTAACAACAAAGCAATGGTTCATTTTATGCTCGACAATATAAATTGCAAACTAGATTTGAGCTCAAGGGGAATAACTAAAATAGCCGGATAAATCTTTCCCCAATTAAGAGCCATGATACGAAACACTTTTACTTCCTATTAATTGAAAAAGTGAAAGGATAGAGAAAAGTTTCAATTGATTAAACTAACAGACAAAAACCAGAATTACATGGTGTATGTGGTCGTTGACAATACATATTGATAGTTGACTTTTCCACTTGTTTAATTCAATGGTAAAACATAAATGAAATGAACTTGTTTGAATCAATCAAACATTATTGTTGGTTTTAATTGTCATTACTGGCAGAACGCATCAAGTAACTTGTCAAGGCAAAAGATTCAGCACCAAGAAAGAGGTTAAGATACGAAAAAAACGCTTTACAATTGAAAATAGCAAAAGATTTAAAATAATCAGTCGTGAGAAAATTAATATTGGCGCCTAATGGTTTGATATTTTAGCAAAAGATTAGATAAAAATGGCTACTTTGAACTATGATTGGTTAGCTAATTGCAAGTAAAGGAAGGAAAAAGCGGGAAGAAGCAACCATTACACTTTAAAGGAGCAAATGTGTTTAAAGTGGTTAGTCAGAGTTTAGATTTTCAGACTTTTTTTTCTTCTTGTATAAAAACCGTCTGTTGATTAAAATCACTTACCTCATATCCACAGGTTTGAGATTGTTGAATTTGTCCTGAACAACTGGAAGCTAAGTATGTGAAAAAAATAATAACTGATATAACCCTTTGGTGATGCATGGTGAACAATTAGCTTGGAACGAGATGAGGCTTTGAAGCACTTTCAATGTTGGTCTACTTTCACTCTTCTCTATCAACTTGTTATAATGATAATGAGTGTGATTATGGCTTTGATTGTGAATGTTTTTCTTTTGTTGTTTACTTTGACAAGATTTTTTCCCAAAGAAATTCTGGTGATCAAGTTGAATTATTGAAATTCATTTGACAATAGATGATAACGGTTCAATGGTTGTGAGCATATGCACAAATAAAATAATCACTATTTAGATGTATCAACCAAGCGTTTCAACACATTTTTCATCAAAAACAAATTGTCAAAATTATTAGAAGGTAAATATTAAATTGTAATCATGAAAGAAAAAGGAATACAGTTCGTGGAAACATTTAATGACAATGGGTATGATGGTAATGATGTTAGTGATGAGGACGATGTGAAAGAGAAATGGAAAATCATTAAAAATTCTTTGTATTTACTTTCATCTTCTAACTTTCACTTTTCTCTGTTACTCAGGTAATGAGATCCGTCACAGTCCGACGATCCAGGGAAATAATCAGTCCAACTGAATAGAAACAATGGCACAATTGACCAGATTAATTGGTCAGATAGGGTGGTAGTCAACAGGGAACCTTTTTACACAATGATGTTGACGATGTTGGCAGTGTTGATAGTGGTGTTGATTTTTTAACAAGTAACTCAAGATTATAAAGAAAGCATCACAAATAAATTCAGGTAGTGTAAGCTGAGACAAGTGACTATCAAAGTTGATAATCTATCAATGTCAACATGATTAAAAATAGGTAAACAAGATGGTTTTGATTGGGATTACCTTACAAGAAAACAAAAACCGTTACTGGACAAATATTAATAAGCAGCAAAAAAAGGCATGAACAGATCCTTTAGATTTTCTCTCCTTCAAGTTTCTCACTTTATCTCCCTTTCATTTTACCTCCTCCTGGTTTTCAGCTTTTTATTTTCCATTATTTAATCTGACGGAAAGATCCCAGCGCCACTTTTATCATGTAAGAGATTGGAAGAGAGAAAAATAGAAGAAAAAGATGAAAACGAATCAAAAGTAGACCAGAGTTTGGTGCAGTCTGAAATGTACAGAATCTCTTGTTATCCGGTTGCATGTTTAAATCCAATTTCATTGGAATCGTAAAACGAGATTTGCTCATAACGCTGATCTTGCCATTCTTCATCGTTTCCATTATTGGTCAGCTTTTGGATTCTGAAAGAATTAATTGTGGTCAGTAAAACGGTAATAAAATCTATTTTTACCAAGTCAAGTTTAAAAAAAGAAGCTTCGTTTGTAATTTATTCATCATTTTTCTATTGAAATGAAACAAACTGCAACATTTGTCATTGACATTTTGAGCTAATTACTTGGTTAATTACTTTTGGTTAGAGTTCAACTTAATAATGGACAATTGTGTTTTTGTTTCAAATTAAATGATGATTAGGTAAACAGCACAAATTTTCAAGTTAAAAAGTCCTAAAAGTAACCAAGGTCATCTTGTTTTTTCCGCATTCTTCGCTTATTTTTTGATCTTATGGCTGTTGAAAGTTTAAATTGTTTTCAATTACGGCAACAGATTAAAAAAAGGCTCAGAAGAACCGGAAATTTTAACGAATTGGGGCAACATTAAATGATGCCTTGATTTAGTTAATCGCAATATAAGATAGATAATAAAGAGGGAGGTTAAAGAGTTAATAAAAATGTTCTCATTAAACTTGCAAAGATTGAATATGATTTGAGTTGTATTAAAAATGAATGACAACAATGAAATAAAATCATTATCTAATTTTTATTTTTTGCTTTCCATTCAAATTGTGGGTGAAGGAGACTGAACAGCAATATTTAAATATATCTTTGGTAATTTGATGACGTTATTTAACCAAATGATATTTTTTCACAAGTAAGGTCTGCGAGATTCAATAAAACACCGGTAAATGTAGTTTCAAATTTAGGTATACTGATAAAACGAATATGTCTGTTTCCCATTTCTTTGAATGAAGTGGAAAATTCTTTTTGATTGCCAACAAAATAGACATCGGGTAATCTAGTCAATATAAATGGATCTTCAGGATTGTCAGGTTTCACATTTAATCCAGGAAGAGTGTCCGGTACTGTAGGAGCGAGATGAGACCAAATAACAGTTTTCTCCATTATTTCGATGGGATCAGTGAGATTACTGAATCTTCGTATGTCATCTATGTTTTGACCAGAGCTTCCAATGAACAGGCGAGAATCATATGCACCACAATAAGGATTAGAAACGCAATGAATACTATCAAGTGTGCTACTTTTAGGTATTATACATGGACTCATAGGTTGTTGAGGTAATGGTTGACAGGTGGGATCTGTATGGCCTGGCATTATTTCAACACCAATAGTTCGAGCAAACTCGACTAGGAAACTGTCTACTTTCTCCATAATGTCAACGAAAAATGGTTTCGACTGCTTCAACCAAGGTTTTCCATGGGCTTCATCCTTAGCTAATTCTTCTGCACGAACCTTTTCTCCAATCAAATTACCGGCGATGATAACTCGACTAATCTTTTGCGACTTTTCAGCATCTTCTGGTCTTAAAAATCCAGTAATGAAACTCTTTAAAAGATCGGTGGCTTTACACAATTGAGATGAAGGATTTTTACTGAAACCAAGACCAGATAATAGTAAAATGTACTTTGTTTCAATTGGTGGTAGTTTTTCAACATAAGGACTCGGCAGGCTTGGGTAACAAATTTCTTCCACGATAAAATCATTTCCGTCAGGATTGACACAGCCCTTGAGTCCAACAACGATTCCAGTGACATGAGAATGTATAGAAATATTTCCGGATAATCTTACGTTTTCTGTCTCATCTTGTAAAATTAAATAATCTGTATCGTCAATGTAACAATCAGCAGTAGATTGTGGAACTATTTGATTATCCTCCGAACTAATTTCTTTCAGAACCGTTGGTTGATTTTCCATCTTTTTAAACAGAATTCCAATGATAATTACTCTTGGATCATCTTTATCATTCATCTCACTCATTGACGAGAAGCGAACGTTAGTTCCCCATTTTTGTACAGCTAATTTTTGAATGAGCGGTTTGAGTGTTTTTAATCGAGCAACATAAAATGGAAAATATTGTGAAGTAAAATGATTTTCCTCCAAAATAAAGTCATCACACAAGTTTTCATGTCTCACTTTAATCCGAGGATAATTTGAACCATTAAATACCTGACTAGAAGGAGTAACGGTACTTCTCGGGACAACGGCATCGCCAGAATCTACCTCCATAATTCAAGTTAATCCAGTAGGTTGGATAACAAGCAATAATACGATTAAAACACTTATCGATGAGATATTAACTGACTGACTTCAGCAGAAAGGCGCGATATGCAACTTATTTGTGACTCCCTCTGTTATCTACAATCAGTACTGTAAATCACGCAGAAATCTTGATTAATCATTGGATGATGGAACCAATCAAAGAGTATAACTATTGCTCTTATAGACCAATACAAAAATTTAAAGCAATAAGATTTTCGGCTATAAATGTCTCTAACAATAAGATACATGTATAACGCTTTTCAAGCTTTGTATGGCAACCGGTGGCCATTCACCCATCTTGGCTCTGATTCTGATCCTCCAAACACTTGACCTGCAGACCCTTGTAACATGATTATAAATTTAACATAAAAAATTGAATCAATAATATATTTATAAAATTAATTGGATAATCAATACTCAGTATACACAGTTGCAGGCGCTTTACTCTGAAGAAATGACAAAACCACCATAAACTGATAATTTTCGAGGCTTTGTATTGATTTCATTTACTTCATATTTTAGTTTACAATTTTCAGATTCTCAAGCTTTTTCTGTGAATTTTCTGTCTTTTCAGTTTTTCTGAGCAGCAATTAATAGTTTCATATTACAATTACAATTACAACCATGATTCAGTCTGTTGCTAACATTAGGTGGCGATGAAAAATATCTAATAAATTTACATTTGTCTAAATCAAATTGCTGTTTCAGAATTACTGAGCAATAGATTAGTTAATAACATAAATTCATGAATTGTTCAATTTACCTCAATCTATTAACCCGGGTTTATTCATCAATCGTCACTTGGAAACAGTTCCCTTAACGCCAGTAAACAAACAAACAGTTGTCTTTCCTTACTCCAACTTGGTAAATCAGTTGACTGTTGTCTTTTTTAACTAAATTCAATTGCAAATATTACCTTTTTATTATATTGCTTCCAGATGATATAATTAATTAAATTAGTTGTTAAATTAAATTAAATATGTGGTTTATGATTATTTTAAGTTGGCTTGCCATCTTTGTGCAAGTATCTTTTATCATTATGTCCTTAGGTGAGTTGGAAGTTTACACTTGTCATGTCTTTTTTTATTTACCCGGTTTTCACGAACGATATTTACTTTTCTTTCTTTCATAATTTAATCGATTGGTCAATAATTCTATTTTTATTGAATACTTTAGCTGCTGGTCTCTACTATTTAACTGAACTGGTTGAAGAATATACTGTGATAGCTGCAAAAGTGATTCGCTATGTTATATTTGTAAGTATCATCCTAATGTCATTTGTTATTCAAATTGTTCCCAAATTTCTCATCATTTTCCTATTTCTTTTCAGGTTACATTATTTATATATTTGTGCCTTTTGATTTTTGAAAATTTACCCATGAGTCTATTATTGACTGGGATTATCAGCCAACTAGTTCATCTTGTAATACTCAAAAATTTCCCCTTCTTCACCTTTACATCGATACCCTTCATCTCAGGGATAAGTGAGTACTCCTCCTCTAAACACCCAATATACCTGTTCATTAATTTTAAACCATTCTGGTGAATAAACAGATTGATTGAATACAGGTGTAACTAATAAATTTTAATAACAGTTGTATTTTTATAGTAATCTATTGAATTACCCGCTTCTCAGTTTTACCTACCAGACTAACCAACTCATCACTAGATGTCAGACGCAGCATGGTAAAGTAACTCTTTGTTTCAGTAAACATTTTTGTCCAAAGAGTAACAAGAGACTGCACGACAAGGTGAGGGGTGTAAAATGAGATAAGAAAAGGGCAATCTCTCGCTGATAGATGGCGCGAGAAAGACTCTCTTTCTTTTCTCTTTCTTTTACAATTTTTCCCTCTCTTTTTCTCTTTCTTTTCTCTTTCTTTTCATAATTAAAAATTAACTTAAAACAATTAATATTAACATTACAAAAGGCTTTTTTGATTGTTTTTAATGGTTTAAATGTTATTTTAATTGATTTTGATGATTTTTATGCTTGGTTTGTTCATTTAGTAATGAATTGATTAGGATTTAACAGAGAAATGCAATTTTAACAAGGAAAATCTGAACTTATCAAGCAAAAGTCTATCAAAAAGTTTTTTTTATTTATTTCAATCTACATATATTTCATTTTAAACAATTTCTTCATCGGACATTCTGGTTCTGTCTCTTTTCCTGCCAGGTCATTCGCCACTTGAATCTTTTCCTGTGCAAACTCCATCATTTGCTGTGCTTTTCTTTTGAGATCTCTCCCCTCTTGCCTTAGCCCTTCTGCCTCAGCTGGATCATTACCAAGGCTAGAATTAGCCTTTGTGAACTTACCTATGGCTTGATCGTGTACACGACAAGCCCTCTCGACTTTAGCTGCCCTCTTGGCGATCTTTTTGGCGACCATTGGATCAATGTCCCCAGAGGCTTCATACTGAGCTGCCACCTCAGCATCCCTCTCTTTCTTTCTTTCTTTGGTTCTGGATGAGGTTGTAGCCTCATCCATATCAGGGTAGTTCTGAAAAGAACTGTTTTTTATTTCAAAGACGTTTGGTACGAAGCAGATTCGAACGCGCAATCAAAGAGATTGTAAACAAACGCTTTATGGGAACAGCCAATGGGAGACCCGAAAGCATGTGATTCAAAAAATAATATGTTCCTTGACCAATGAAAATTTTTAGTAGTGACATCTATTGTCTTTCTACACTGTTAAATATGAAATTTGGCATCAAATTGATTTCATTCCATTTCACTATCAAAAATATATTGATACAAGTGTATCATGAACAACATGATACTTGCTTGTCATGAACTATGGTTGTATAGTGAATTGTGTTGAACTCTGAGTCATGGTACCTCTATAAAGGGAAAATTCATGTTGATATTGACTTTTTATTAAATTTTTGGTAGGTTGTGATGTGCACAGGAAGAGAATGTGATAAAACAAAAATAAAAAGCATCCATGACTAACCAGGGCACAAGTAAACCGCATTTTGCATTGTTAGTGATAATTCCCATTGCAAACGATCTACATCAAGCATAATGGATTTTAAAATACATGTGATGAGGCAATGAGTCACTGTTAACTGCGAGTGATTGATCAGAAAAATATATTTAGAAATATCAAAGGGTTGACTAATAAAGATAAATTGAAGCTTGTTTAGTTCAGGCAAAGAACAATTGAATTTACACTTTCTATACATTTCTAGCAAGCAAACATAATGCTCGAAACATTAGAAAAAGAATAATAATGAAATATCAAACGCTTGGCTAATAAGGATTGATAGAAACTTGCATTTTACTGTTTTTCTTGAATGAAAGGTATAATTTTCGGGATTCATGCATAATCTTGACTTGCGATACATCAAATGAAAGCTCTTCTATTGCATTACACAGTGTAATATGAAAAAACTTGAAAACTCGTTGCAATGACTAACAGGGATAAACTAATTATAAAATTTAGTGAGATTTCGTCACATCTCGTCAAAGGGACATTTGTGCTGGACTATTTCAAGCTTACATGGTCACAATGGATTGCTCTTGTTTTGATCACGTCATTTAATTTCTGTATTGCCCGAAAAAACGGTAGAATCGACAATTAAAATCGAAATATTCGGTTGTCGGAAGTTGATCTGTAAGTCCATAATGGGATGACTTAGAAAGTTAGTTTTCAATGTAAACATTGACAAAATAATACCGGAACAAGATCTGCGATTCACAATGCAATCGTTTGAAGCAATCCATATGATGAATTGAGGAAGTTGAAGCTCCTCAAGCAATCAAAACGTGGTTTTCAACGTGTTGATTCGTTTCAACGAGCAATTCGCTGCAAAACTTTTTTTCATCTTTCAACCCATCAACTGCTGATTTAGCAGAGTTTTTCTCCACATTTTCAACCGATGACATAGGTGAAGATAATTCAGCATTAGATAATCATCAAATACATCGCTCATCTTCAAATCGTGGATTAATTTCATATATCGCTGGATACCTCATCAATAAACTCACAAAAAATGGCCATGTTTGTGATCAGTGTCTTGATGTTTTAAAATCACCACAAATTTTAGATATTCATACATTCACAGTTTTGAAACAATATACAGCAAATCAACTCATTCTCGCATCAATACCTTTCACCAACTACATCACTGATTGCTGCTCAACTCTACAGGACAATGTTCCATCAAAATTTTCAGAAGAAGCCCTTAAGTGCAAATTAATCATAGACTTAAGAGATATAAATTGTGCTTTCATTCCATCTTGTCATCATGATATCATCAAGAAACAATGTCATCGTCATCTCATCAACATGTTTGTGGGCAAATATGCTAAAGACTGTGTGAGGGAATTCAAGAAAGATCCCAAAATCAATTCATTCGATGATATATCATTATAAAACAGTGAGTATAAGTTCTCATTTGGTTTGAGATGATTACTAGCATTTCAAATCGTTAATCTAATAAATTTTTCTTACACTTATGTAGTTTCATTCATCATATCACAATAAATATGATTATCTAAGGTCCAAGTCCAATACATATCATAATAAAACAGTGAGTATAAGTTCTCATTTGGTTTGAGATAGTTATAAGCATTTTGTATCGTTAATATAATAAATTTTTCTTACGTTTACTTATTAACAGTCACAACACAACATCACAACATTACAACAGGAAATCACAACAGGAAATCACAACAGGAAATCACAACAGGAAATCACAACACGAAATCACAACACATATGGTAATCGAAGTTCCAGGTCCAGTGCAGATTCACTTTCATAAACATTCCACTTTATCAATACATCAATTTGTCAATTTTGTAATATTCCACTTATGTTATCACATCAATTTGTAAATATATTTCATGTAATGTCACTTTTGCTCATAATATCAATTAATAAATAATGTTAATTCAATTTATGCATAAAATTCTCTATTTCTACTCGGTTTAATGATTCCATTTCAGATATTATTTGTTAAAATTGCATTTCTATGTCAAATCATAACAAACACATAATTCAATAAGAAAAATAAGCATCGATATTGTTTAAATAAAGCAAAATAACATTAAATTCCTTTAAAATAAGTCAAAAAAGTCTTTTATATTGTTGATATTAATTGTTTTAATGTAATTTTTCATTTTGAAAAGAAAGAGAAAAGAAAGAGAAAAAGAGAGAGAAAAAATTGAAAAGAAAGTAAAAAGAAAGAGAGTCTTTCTCGCGCCATCTATCAGCGAGAGATTTCCCTTTTCTTATCTCACTTGTAACCCTCTACATCGTCGTGCTATCTCTTGCTCCTCTTTGTTTTTGTCTGAATTCAAAGATTTACCGTAAATTAATTCAAGTGTAATTACTGAATCTACTGTGTTTATTAGTAATTTATGTCTAATGTTATTCTCGGAGTTTAGGGATTTTATCTCAATTTTGATTCTTATGAATATTTGATTATGTTTTTAATTACGTTTAATTAGACATCTTAATTTGTTTTGGTTTCCTTTGCAAGTTTTCCTGATAAACAAGCAAGCTCTAAGTTGAATTTATAAATTGTGATTTTGTGAATAAGATCAAGACAACTACAACATTATAATTGACTGCAGCTCAATTTACATTTTCAGTTTTCCTGACTATCAATCATCAATCCTTCCATAGTATTGCAACTAGTCAACCCAAACCATTGAAAATGA
Organism: Tetranychus urticae; assembly: GCF_000239435.1. The sequence continues at coordinate 362,515 of NW_015449945.1, read as the reverse complement.
ATAAGCTATTTATTATTCAACCTTAATTTAATTGAATCCTTAATTCGTCAACTTGTCTTGATTCGTTTGACTGTCCTGCCTTCACCACCCATTTCAGCCTCTAGTCTCATATGATCTGTTTTTGACGCTCCGTAAGCAACTCGCGAAAAAGGGACCTCAGATGACTCGATAGCTGAATATGATCTAGAAAGGCGTATATCGATATCCGAACTAACTGAGTGTCTTTTTCGTCTCCATCCTCAACTTGAAACTAATCAAATTACCATGATTAAATGTTAATTTATCTCAATTTTCCACTCATACCAACTAAAAAACTTGAACCCAGATTGGAAAGAAAAGATTAATTTGTAATTCTCTTCTCATTATTAATAGACAAACAATTTAATCAATTAAAAAAGGATATGAAATCAATAACAAAAATGTTGAAAAATAATGACTTTTCTTATTTGATTTCATCGTTAAATATCAAATTCTTAGGTGAAATTACCTTTTGAAAAGTCAATTATTATATTGGTTAAAGTATGAAAAACAAAAAGAGCAGCAACAACATCATTTAATGTCAGTAATTGAATATTGTTAATAAATTGTTGCTCGATAAAGTAAACTTTGAGAGAATCATGTTTTTCCATGGTAAAGGATAATGATCAGAATAATGTTTAGAAACATTTTCCTGGTGCAAAGTAATAATTCCCATCTTTACCTTCATTCCCTGAAGCATTCCCATGATAACATTCCCCACCATCAATACTGATATTGAGGTTAATTTAATAATAAACGGAATGAAGTTAAACGATGAAACCAGATAAAAGTAAATGATAAAAACAAAAAGGCTGATGAGTTAAGCTTTTTTCCCATTTCAGTTATATTTTTGTTTACAAATATTAATGAACAAAATTCCCTGAAAAACTAGACAAATTCTGGTTCCTCAGATGTTCATCAGATTAAATTAATTAAACTAATGACTTTACATTATTGAAAAAAGATGCTTTTACATGTTAAAGGTTTCATTTTTTGCCATTTACTCTGACAAATGATTAAAGTTGAATTTTCATGAAATGTATTTTGAACATTCTATCATCATGATGTTATCATTCAGATTATTTATCTTGTACAATTTAACCTTTCCAATGAGGTGTAAAAGGAGTGAAAAATATTTGAAGCATTTCTTTTGTTATATTTTCTTGTCTTTTATTTTTGTGCCTTTTCTTGAAAACTGGTTAAAATTCAATTCTTTTTCACTCAAAACTGAAATTTTGTTTCCATCAGAATCATATCTCACCACGTAACTGATCCATGAGAATCCAAGAATCTGGATTGTTTCAAATTCGCAGTTGAACCATTTTTTGCCAGAATTGATAAAAACATGAAATGATCATTGATAATGTTCAACTTTTTGTTGGAGTAATTTTTGTGTTCCTTTTACTTCATCAATCATGAACTGTTCTGATCTTAGAATGATGTTTGACTTCTGGAAATGATGAACAGGAAGAATGTTCAAAGTCAATAATATCAATAATTTAACAGACGATTTAACAAAATTAATGAGCGAAGTTTATTGATATTTCAAATGAATCTTTTCAAATCTTTTTCATTCAATATGAATTTATATTTTTTTACAAAATTGACTCTATTTGAGTCTAATGGTAAACTATGAAAATGTTGATCTTCATAAGAAAAGGTTTTTGTTTCCGATTTTTGTTGATGTAAACACAAAAAAAAGAGTAACTCATAAATCATTATTGACAATCTTATGATAATTGAGGCAATCAATGAAATACATGATAAGATACATCATCTTGAGTCAAGATGAAAGTACAGACTGAATAAAGTATGTCATTCCTTATTACCATGAGTCTACCTCAATGATTGTTAGCTGATGGAGATGATAATAGTCTTTATGCAGAATCATGTTTTTTCATGAAATGGCGATTGTTCAAAGAGAAGCCTGAAACAATCAGTTGATCACCAAAAGAGAAAGCAATTTATTCAATCAATCCAAATCAATATTACCAGAAGAAGCGAGCAAAACTGGTTGAAAAGCTGACTTAAAATGACCCAAACATTTCTGGTTAAACCAAACACTAATTGTCTTTTCTTTATTACAGTTTTACTTTTTGTCAACCATTATTTAGCATTTACCTTTTTTGCCAACGGACTGTATCCATTAACACAGGTAAATTAACTATTGATTGAAATTAAAAATTGAAAATGAATGGCAAACAAAAAGCTGGTAAAACCATTCAAACCCAAAAGTGAAACAGAGTTAAAAATGGCTAATGTTTGAATTTTATGGTTACAATGATTACAATGGCGATTTAGATCAGTTATAAATATAAATGCTGACCTTGGCCCATCTTGAAATAGTGAAATGACCATGAAAAATGCGACAACAATGAAGACTTTTAGTGTCTCAATTTGGGTTACCTTTCAATCAACTTTGATTATGGTCTATTAATCTAGGCCAATGTTGATGATGTTACTCAGTTTCATGTTATCAGGTTAATAATAAAAGTTCAATGTCAACCCTTGCTTTCTCCTCCTCTTTATCATCCAATATTTTTCATCCTAATCATCATAATAATGATGATGATCATTCAAGGTTGATAAAATGTTGAACAACGATAAATTGTCCACAAAGAGAGAGGTAAAAATTAAGTTATTTTTACCTTTAATGTTACAAAAGGCCTTTACCTTCAAATCTTATTCACTTCATCTTATGAATAATAAATCGTTTTAATTTACCAAATAAAATTGGGTGGTGAACATTATCAACTTGATTGAATTTATTGTTCTAACAGTTGATTTCACTCTTTTTTTCCACCTTGATTATTGTTTCTTTTTTCAGGCAACTATTTTTTACGATATGATAATATCAACTTTCACTCCATAATTCATTCCCTATTCACTCCCAGCTTGCACCCTTTTATAATACACCTACAGATTATTTTTTCCCCTGTAATTTGTGTTCATTTTTCATGGTCACCATCATTATAATCATTGCCATTATCATTGCTTTTAACCATTATATTCAAGTATTAAATCATGGATTCAACTCTTTTTCCAGGACAATATTTAACATTGAAATTTATTCATTTCTTTCTTTCTCTTCCTATTCAAGGTTCTAGGATTTTTCACTTTATGTCTATGGATTGTTCCGTTTTCATTTTTCATTTCACTTTCTGCAAATGATAATGTTTTACCCACTCTGGCTGAAACAAGGCCGCTTGTATCAGGTCAGTGATGAATTGTCTGGGTTTGCTTATTTTGCTGATCAACTAATTTTTGTCAATCAATGTCAACCTTTAATTTGATGTTCATGTTGAAGCTTTGATCAAGCAAAAATCCCTGTCATTTCAATATTCATTAAATTTACATAAAATTTCAAAATAACATTCAATTTTTTATCTAGATAATTGATTTTCTTCTTCTTCCTTTTCTTACAGATGATTCAGATGTTGTCAGCCATTATTTTTCACGTAAAACCAAAAAATATGGACTTTATTCATTTTTAAATTACTGTAAAGAAAATTTACTTGGATCTCGTGTTAAGAAATCATTTTAAATGAAGCAATTAACCATTGGTTGGATGGAAAGAAACGTTAATCAAAAACACAGCTCAATAATGTGAACAATATGAACATTGATAATAAAGAGATGCTTATATTTATACATAAATAATTTATACCAATCGAGATGTTTAAGGAGAAAGATTATTGATTTGTTACTTGAAATCTATTGAGAATGGTGAAGGATCAAAAGGAGGAAAAGGAGAAGATGAAAAGGCTGACGAGATGAAATGCTGAATTCATGTCTTTCACTGATATTCAATCTGAAGGAATCTTTGACATTTCCACAAAACTCGATAGACATGATACTTTCGTTTAATGAAACGTATTTCAACTTGGAGTAGTCTGTTTCAGTTGGATTAATTGATTGTATTTGGAGCAAAATCAGGGAAATATTCATTTTGAAAGAGCCATTATTATCATTGATCAACTGTAAAAAGGTTATCAGATGAAAGACGATTGAAATTTGTTTGTCCGCTGCTGCCAAATGTTTTATTTGTTGTTTGGATCAATGTTGATGAATATGATTAATGATTAGGTTAACCCTTGAAGATGTTCTAGTAACGTGCTCTGGTTCTCGATTCTAATCATGTTACAATTGACTATACTTACCATGTATTGAGGTTCATTTATTGAAGGCTAAATGCCTCTAACTTTTAATGTAATTACCTTTTCTTCTTGTTATTATTGTTGTTACAAGGTAATTTATGGATTGGGTGTTAATGCAGGTAAAAAAAGGTAATATTGTGTCTGATATTGATTAATTTTGAGCTTGTAAACCATCCAAATAATGAGCAATTTTTGTTTCACGGATAAAAAGACAAAAATTAAATTAAATTGACGTCAACAATTTGAATGGCTGTTGGTGATTTGAAGGGTAGAATCTTAATCAAGTTAGATTTGCTATCAACTTGGAAAAGATTGGAATCTTGGAATGTAAAAGTAAAGCTAAATTGGTTAAACAACAATTTAACGTTTTGTGTTTGTGATGCAAAAATAGCAACTAATTATTGATCTGATTAACTCATTGGGTACCTAAATTTTGATATTCAATATCGTTGAATCACATTAGAAGAGAGATTCCAAAGAGAGTCGGATTAAATTACTAGAAAGTTAAAGACTGGTCTTTGCTATTCATCTTATTTGTTAATGTAATTCAGAAATATATTTATCATAAGCAACTTGACCATTTAGTCTTGACCTTCTCAAATTTGACCGTGAATATGTGGAAACCTTTCATTTTTTTTGTTGCTTTTACTAGACTATTGTTGCTGCTATTGCTTTATATTTTGATTATTATGATTACTGTTCAACATTGTTTGCTGTTGTCCTGGATTTACCAAAATTCAATTTTAATTTAAAAGTTGAGCCTTTTCGGTTGTTACTTTTTGCTGTCAAATTGAAAGATTCAATTTAAAGTAGATTTACTTGAAAAGAAGAGTTGAAATATAAAATATTTAAACGGACAAGAAATGATGATGATCATGATGATGATGATTACATAAAGTAATATGAGATAAGAGAGGGAAAAAGAGGGGTAAATGGTTGAACTTGATGTTGAACAAAAAGTAAATCAATTTCATGTTGACCTTTACCTTGCGATTTTGAAGTAAATAAATTTCTTCTATTGACAAGATTGTTAACCATGTTAATATTGTTTGAAATGGGGCTTAAAAAACTAAAAGATGAAGATGAAGGGCTAAATTGTTATTACAATTATTCTGATGAAGATATCTGAGTGACTGTAAAAGAAATGGGAAAAGATGGTAAAATTTTGTAGCAACAAGATTTGAAGACGATGAAGAAATGTTGGGTAAAAATTGGATCGATAAAGTAAGGTGTGTCAAAATTTTACTGTAATCCAATGGAAATGGCATTGAGCGAAGAGAAAGTAAAGAAAGAGAAGATAATGATGACGAGAAAGATGGGGGAAGATGGTCTGTAAAATGTATACTCACTGGTGGAAGGGATTGTCGGATGATATGGAAGATGGAGGAGAGTAATATTGGGGGAAAAATGTATTGTAATAAAGGGAAGAATCAAAAGTTGATGATAGAATGAAGACTTTGAAGATAAAGAGACAGAGAAAGAAAGGAAAATGGTAAATAATGATGACAGCGGGCGAGTAACAGTCGGAGTGTGTTGAGTATTCACTTAGAGCTTCAGAAATTTGGGAAAACGCGAATCCACGAGTCAATATATTTTACATTTGCCAGTTATTTGCTTTTTGATTCAGACTATCATTTGAGCTGAAATTTTGGGTGCGAATCGATCAGTTAGTTGGTGAGGGAAGCGTTTGGAGTGTGGGAAAAGGGACTATTTTTAAGAGATCGAAGCTGCCGTAGAGTGATAAGGCGTGTGTTCAAGTAAGATCCATCAACAGCGCATATGATTTATTTTGAAGCAAAATGTTTGCTGAGTCGAGTCTTTGAGCAACCAGAAAATGCATTATTTTGTCTTTTCCCTCTTTTCCCCTCTCGATCTTCCCTTCTCTTCTCTTTCTCCCTCCGTTTTTCTTGTTACCTTTTTATTATATCATAGATATCAATTCACACTAAACATGTCAAAATGATTTCAATTCTAGTCTACAGATGATTACTGTTACCAATTAATTTGATTTTTGTGTTTATATTCTGAGTTCTTGCTTTATTCTTGTCCATTTTTTCCTTTGTTACCAGTTAAGGACAACATTTGCTGTTTACATTGATCGACCATTAACTGTTATATTTTTACCTTTCTTTCTCTATTTTCATGAGATTTGCTTCTTCGTCTTTTGTTATTGCTTTCCCTCTTGTTTATTTCATTCAAAATTCGTTTTCTTTTTCAAGGTTCATTCATTTAGACCTGGATTAATTTTCACCATGATTACTCAATATGTGCTTACTTTGTTTGTGTGATTCAAGCTCAATTGGATGACAATAATGTACAACAGTTTATCTATTTTATCATTATGTGAAAAAGTGTCTACATTTTTAATTCAGCCATGCTATCTCTTGTAACTCTTATTAATCCTTACTCATTAGTGGTCAAGCCTGTGTTTTCAGGGAAATTGTTATTATCATTGCTATATTTATCGACATTACTCTTATCAGCTTTGAATCTCTCCTCTTGACCAAATCTGTGTTCAAAATTGTAAATCTTCGAGTGATTCTTGAAAAATTGATTGAATTTTCTACTAGTTGAGTAATGCGAAAAATGGCGATCTTTTCAAATGAATTGTTTTGAAAAGAGTTTGAGGTGAAAATTATTTACAGTTTACAAGTTGTTTGTTGGACAAGCAACTGGTAAAGATGCACCTTCACTTTGAAAAAATTGAAAAGCCTCATTCTTATTCTGATTGTAATATTTCGAGTCTCTCATGGATGGGCAAAGTTCCTGATGGACTCTTACAGTCACAAGATGATGATGGTTGGAAGCTCAACAGAACAAACTACTATCAAGATGGTTGGATTGCGCTTGGTAATAGTAGAGGAATCGTTGGTGTTACTTATACAACCTGTCGTTGTAGAAAGGCCCCATCATCTGAATTGCCTCCTCGCACTAATTACAATCTTCGTGGTCATAGATCAGAAGTTACTCTGGTAAAATGGAATGAACCCTATCAGAAATTGGCTTCATGTGATTCATCGGGAATCATATTTGTTTGGATAAAGTACGAAGGAAGATGGTCAGTTGAATTGATTAATGATCGTAATACTCAAGTCATTGATTTTGCTTGGTCCCATGATGGTCGAATGGCTCTTATTTGCTATATCGATGGATTTGTGCTTATCGGTTCTGTTGCTGGCCAACGCTATTGGTCATCAATGTTAAATCTAGAGTCTTGCTCAACAACTTGTGGCATTTGGACTCCTGATGATCAGCAAGTCATCTTTGGTACTTCTAATGGAAGTATACTAGTGATTGACATTAATGGAACAATAATTGCCCAATTATCTATTCGAGAACACCATTCAATAACATCAATGGCTTGGTCAAGTGAAAAATTCAAAATGGAAGATATCGATGAAGGTGAAAACAACGGTAATAATAATGGTAATAATAAAACCAATCATAATAACAATTCCAATTCATCATCATCAAATTCAGCAGCAGCAGCAACCTCTTCGTCGCCATCTCCCTCTTCATCTAATCGAAACTATATTTTATCAATTTGTTTTGATGATGGAGTATTATATTTACTTAAAAATTATGATGACATTTGCCCAATAATTATCCGAACAAATTTAAACACAATCAAAATGGAATGGTCTAACAAAGGTGATACTCTTGCTGTTGGTGGACATACAATTGAAAATACGTATACACCGTATGATGGCTATAATAAAGATAACAATAATAATAACAAAAGCAGTTCCAGTAGTCAAAGAGATTATGGTAATCCAAGTATTGCTGGTTTAATGAATCCTACGAAGTATATTAATACCATTAAACTTTATAGTGAATCAGGAATATTAAAATATCGCGTTAATCTCGAATATACTGGTCACCCAATCAGTTCATTAACGTGGGGCCATAGTGATAAGCGTTTGTTCGTTGGTACAGGGCCAGTTCTAAATATTGCCTGGGTAACCAAGCGAGTTGCTTCTCTTCACCTTCTTTGTCGATTGAGTATCTACAAAAAACTGTCCAATGAATCTGCAGTTGAATCTCTTCCATTGCCTTCAACACTACAAAATCTCGTGTCCAGTCTTTTTGGTCGGACATTACGGTGCTATCTTCCAGATAATCTCAATTTGACTAAATTTACTGTTAATCCTCCTGCTAGTAATACTCGACTTTATTGTACCTTGATTCGTCATGATGAAGATATACTCGGTAGCTCTTCATCTTACGTTTTATACCTGGAATATCTCGGTGGTTTAGTACCTATCCTTAAGGGAAAAAGAACGAGTAAAATAAGACCTGAGTTTGTAATATTTCACCCTCAATCGAAAAAATGTGAGGAAACTTTGTTGAAAATCGAAGCAGGTGGAAACTATAGTGACTCAGGAGGTGGTGGAAGAGGTAGAAATAAATCTGGAATGCAAAATACGCTTTATTGGCATTCATCATCGACTCCTGGAACTTCAGACAGTGAAAGTGAGGAACATGTTACTGTAAGAACAAGAAGAAAGCGTCGTCAGCATCGGAATCGTCGAAATCATGAGGGTGAGGCTGATCTAAATGGACTTGCTCGACCACCAGCAAATCATGTGAAGCCAGAAAGCACCTATACCGATGCAATGCCAGAAGATGAGAAATTAACTTTGATAACATCAAATATTTGGGGAACTAAATTTAAAATACTAGGATTAGTTCCTTGGTTACCTTCGGATCTTGGTTCAGTCGCTTATAGAACAAGTTTACTCCATTTACAACCTCGTCAAATGACTTTGAAAATTAAAGAGCTTGGAGGTCAAAGAGAAGGAGTAACTGGAGGGTTCATTGTTGAGGGTTCAGACAGAGCAGTAACCAGTTCGGAAGATGAAGACGAAGGTTCGGGTGGAGGTGGCAACTATGATGATGGTTACTCTATTCCGATTGCTCCAATGACGCCTAAAAAGACATTTCGTGGCTCATCTCAATCAAATTCAACTCAACAACAGTTCAATATTTCTAACTACAATTATAGATCAGATTCTTTAGATACTGATTATGTTAATCTGATTTCCAATTTATCTGAAGATTTGTTAACCCTTCATGTTAATGGTAGTTCAAATGGTCAACAATTAGTTAGTATGGAAATGATTTCTGCACCTGCAAGTTCAACTTCTATGTTTTACTCATCACCATTTAATAGTCGAGCCTTAATCAAATCAGCCAATTCCAATATCCAGCCAACTCCTACCTCAAACTCGATATCAACACAAACTAGTTTCCAATCATTGAGTGACATTCTCAATCCGCTAGTACAAATGTCAACCGTCCCAATGTCAAGTAGCTCGGAAAATAAACTACAAGACTTGGATCAAAGCCATCTCAATCCAACAGGAAAGTTTTCTTCTGATTGTAACCCTGGCACAAGCGGAGCATTTTCCAACTTTACTTCGAATGATATCATGCAATCACCAGTTGAACACTCAAACACTACAATTAGATCACCCTCAAACACAGGATTCAAAAATTCCTCATCCTTATTATCGCCATCATCAACAGCTGCAGCATTCCCTTTGCCTAGTAACAGTATTGGATTGTCATCGCCAAGAAGCCTTCGTTATAAGTGTATTAATAGCGGTAAATCTTGCCGTGAATCTTCATCTCGTAAAATGTCATCGCGAAATGGTTATGTCGACAATGGTGTAAAAAATCTTCCATCAACCTGTGATACAAATACACCTTCAAATTGTTACAAATTATCTTTAGAAACTGGTAGATATGGTCTTACAAATGCACCTTATTCATCATCACCAACATCATCTTCTCCATCATCTAATTGGTTTTCATCATCTTACTTACTTCAGTATACAAACCTTGCTTCATCTCCAAGCTATCCGGTAGCGGGTACAAATTCTGGTGTTGATAGTTGCCTGATTGAAGGTAGACACATACATTCCTCTAGCACAAATTATGACATGAAATACATTGACGATACTGAAGTTGATAATGGTTTGAATCAAGATTTATCGACTAATTATTGTCCTTCATCTTCTACATCGACATTTGGTCGTTCACCTTCACTTTTCTATCGGAATCGCTCATCAATTGCTCAATCTCAATCAAACTCATCGTCAACATCGACAGCCTCTAATCATGGATTACTCTTACATCAACAACAATCACAAAACAACCAACCAAATGAATATAATTTTACTCAGAGCAACAATAATAATGCCAATAGTAATCATTATAATAGAGAAATTATTGATTTCACAAATATTCGAAGTGATTCAGGGGAACCAATTGCCTCTCAACGACGCTATATTTTATCAACATGCAAAAGGAATAGTCTTGAAGATGAAAGTGATGATGAATTGACAGGAAAGCCTAGTTGCATGTCACTCGACGAAGATTGTGACGGCAAAGGAATAACTCTTTCATCGACATTTTGTAAATGTACTCAAGAAGAAGATTGTAAAGAAAGTAATGCCAACTCAGAAACAAGCCTTGATTATAGACAAGCGATTATCTCATCACCAGTTCATGTGAGAAGAAAAAAAGTGTTTCTCAACTTTGATTCTGAAGAATTGCTCAACAGTCTCAATGATTGTAACACATTACTAACGGAAACTTACTCAAGATTTAATAGAGACGAATCGAGAGGCAATTTGACAGGTAATGGAGGGCCACGAACAGGTCATAGAGGTAGTTTACCTCAGGCTGTTGTATCCAATGAAGATGGAAGATTTTCTAAAAGTTTTCGAAGTGAATTGTTGAACCGAAGCTTGCCAACGTCCCCTATGCTTGGTACAAAGAATCGGCGAAAAGCTCAAGGAAAAAGCATCTTTTATAGTCCAACAATGTTCAGAAAAGTGATGAAACAGAAGTGAGTTATATTTTTATCATAACTGTTAACATTAGTTAAATTATTTCATTTTATTTCTTTCTTAGATTGAACTATCTTGATTGTAGTTCTGAAGATGATGCGAGTTCAGATGACGAGTTTCGAAGTCAGGATTTCCGAAATTTGGGAAATTTCCAAAAGTCGTGTATTAAAAAGAAGATGAAAGTTAAAAAACGAAGCAGCAGGATTCAACCTGACGAACTAAGCAATCAAAGATATACTGGTGGTAGAGAGTTCCTTCTTCATAACAAAGCACCTCTTTGGAATGAAGTAAGCCAAGTTTATCAGCTGGACTTTGGTGGTAGAGTGACCCAAGAGTCGGCAAAAAATTTCCAAATTGAACATCAAGGAAAACAGGTAAGGAAATTTATTCTATCAAATAATCATTCTACTTTTCATCAGCCTAGATTTGTTAGTTTTGCTGAATAACCTATTAAAATAATTCCTGTCTAATATGAAGAATCATCAAGAAAATCCGACTGTTTTCTTTTCATCTTCAAATGAATTGGTTTGTGAATTATTATTGAATTATGCCTTTGCGTGATAGTTCAAAATTGATTGGATTGTTTCCCATTCCCATTAACTATTAGAGAACAAAACTTGGCTAATTGTTGACTTGACAAACAAACTAAAGAGTGGCAAATTGCGTACTCAGTAATATATTGCTTGTTCGTCTTGGCTTAAATGGATATTTATATCACGATAAGTTATAACGAAATCTTCTAATTAATCTTGTATTTTTTTTCGTTTCAGGTGATGCAGTTTGGTCGCATAGATGATAACGCATATACATTGGATTTCCAATATCCGTTCAGCGCATTACAAGCATTGGCAGTTGCATTGGCGAATGTAACTCAGAGATTGAAGTGAATATCGATGTGGACATGGACCGTTGATTTATTGGTTTATTGTGACGCGAAAATTGTGCGAACAATAGAAATAAATTGAAAAAAAAGATTGAAAATTATACTGATTTGAATGAAACAAAATGTAAATAAACTAGCGAAGATAAATAACTTATCCAATGAAGGAAGTTATTATTGTATTTAATGTGGTTTCAATTTTGAAATGTATGAAAAGTGAAAAGAAATCATTTGATAGATTAACTGACGGAAGGAAATGATAAAGAAATTAAATAGTTTTACCGCATAAAGTTCATTAATTTTGACGATCTTCAAAATCTTTACCATGTTCAATTAGATAATTAGCTAAATATCGAGTTGGATCTTCGGGTCGTGTTTTAGCTAATGATGATAAACCCTGCAATAAGATTGGTACAACTGTTTGGTCTAAATATTGACGAGTAGGTAAAGATGCAAAATCAACTTTAGGCTTTTTACTTGATCCATTGACTATTGGAGTTGGAGAAGCAGCTTGAACAACTTTACCAGGAGTCGCTGGACCAGAGTCGGCAGAGACAGGTGCCGGTTGTGAAGTTTCTTTATCAATATCATCGGGTGTGACTCCTTTGTCCTCTATAACTTGACTTTCAGATGTACCATTAGAACCATTTTTTTGAGTTTCTGCTTCATTATTAGGAATTGAAGATACAGATGAAGTTTCATTTTCAGATGCACCAAGAGTAGTAGTAGTTGCTGGGGTAGTAGTGGTATCCATTACTTCACTATTGTCTAATTCTTCTGTTTTAATTTTTGGTATAGTAAATCCAACAGAATCACTGTTGTTTTGAATTTTTTCTGCTCCTCCAGGTGCAGGAATTTCAGTTGATAATGATGATGATGATAATGAACCATCAGATGTATTTTTCTCCTTAGATAATTCAGAATCGGCTGCAACAGCTTCCGGTATCTCCTCAGACAATGCCTCCATTGGTTTTACATCAGCATCTTCACTAACATTAGATTCAACATTTACACTAGCATTAGATTCCATTGATTCCTTATTTTTAGAAATATCAGTTGACTCGGCTTCCATTGGTTGAACTTCAGTTGAAACAGTGGTATTGTCTTGATTTGGAGACGAAGAAGAAGCAGATGGTGCAGCAGTAACACTAGAATCTCCTGCAATTTCTGTTGATTTAACTTGTTCACTTGATTCTTGATCTTTATTTTCAATTGTTTCAGATGACTTGGCAGTTGATTCAGTATCAGAAACCATTTTGATCAAGCAGAATTAGTTGTTTAACTCGGAGAAAATAATAACTGACTGATGTTAACCTGTGATAGGAGATGTCTGATCAATAATATCGATTCTGGTTTGGATCGAAAGGATTGGTACTTCTTCAAATACTTGCTATCGGATCAATTGTGTATTCTTCCGTTTGTAGCTATTTTTCAAAATTACAATCCATGAATATTCAATATTATGCTGAATTACATAAATTGCCTATCGCTTACACCATCGATGAAACGAAGAAAAATATTTGTATTGAAACAAAACTGATTACTCAAAGTCTATACTTTATCGTATCAAGTATCTGCATCTTTATTTTTCAACCTGACATGACTGCAAGCTCCATCTTGTGTTTTACAATTGGGTAAAACTTGTACAATAGTTAAAGCTTTTCTCAACTAATAAATATTGAGTTGGCTTAAATTTTAGCATGATTTATTACTTTATATAGTCATAATCATGGGTTTCTTGATAATTATGAATGTGTCAAGTAGCCCTACTTTAATAATAAAATTGCAAATTGTTTCTAACAGCTTTACATCGATTTCATCTCTTCTAACCTAATGTTATTTCGAAGGCTGACATCCAATTTCATTATTGATAATTCACAATTTTTTTGTACTGTAAACCAAACTTAACCAGAAACTATCAATAAAAGCTACTCATTAATTAACTAAGTTTGTTGACATTATTCCATGAAAATTGATTTTTATCGAGTATTGAGTCGAAGTTACTACTAAAAAGACACTATTAACACATTTATGCACAAATTTATACAAATAGGCAAAAACGGGTATAAATTAATTTTTTCAAATTTAGTCTCTGTTGGCATGTAGGGACATAAGAACTGATTCCCTTCGTGCGATTTAAAAGTTTCTTTGATCAAACGTTTTCTAGAAAATCAAGGTCAAAGTTGAAACTTCGATAACCTTTTGTACGATTATGGAAGCAGATTTTTTGCATGAAACTCGTTTAACGATTTAACTTTTAATAGTCAACCAGAAAAAAACCCTTATTTTGAGAAAAAGAACTTTATTTTTCTGTAAAGCAGATTAGTTCGATTTTTAGTTAAACCGATCTTTTAAGAGTTAGAGAACTGAAACTTATTTGGCGCGTTTGAATATTGTTGTTACACATCATGGATTAACTAATTTTAGCAATTTATCAACAGTTCTCTTGATTTTGGCCATTGGACTTCAAGGCTCAATACATTTACATGTATTTCGAGAATGGCACCACCTCCAATAATCATTCTTTCCCCAATTTAATGCTTTACTAAATTATAATTCAATTCAATTTGATAACTTTCCATTCGTGCATTTGCTTTATGATTTTTTGGTTGTAATTGTAAAAGCAACAACTTGTTGGATAAACTAAACTCATCTCAACCCATATCTTGGTTAATAGAGCAATTTTCTGGTTGAAGTTATAAATGAAATGCAAAAATTACTGCCCAGGCTCGAAAATTTGAGCAAAGAGTTGAGACTTGGTAGCTTTGTAGGAACATAAAAACTGAGTCCAATAGGTCTATTAAATAATGCATCAGATGGACAGTTTTCGAGAAAATCGAGATCAAAGTTGAAACTTCGATTGCGTTTTGTTCAACTATGGAAGCAGATTTTTTCATAAAACTCATTTTAACGATGTAACTTTTAATGAACAACCAGAAAATGCACTTATTTTTAGAGATAACATTTTCTTTTCCCTTTAGAACCCATAAGTTCAATTTTCTATTAAACCGAACACTTTCATTGACCATAAGACTTAGAAAGCTGAAACTTATAAGTGTGTGAATATTGTTTGTACACTTTAATGACCAAACTATGAACTGTTTTCTTAATTTTGAACATTGACTTGGAAACTTTGAACCTCTATGTTTCGTAAACATGATGGTCTACAATAATAATTTTCTGCCAAACTTTGGTTTTACTAGGAGCTATGACATATTTAAATTATTTAAGCTCATACTGAAAAAGTTATAGTATTGTATTACTCATTCACACATTACTCATGTCATTCTCACAATATCGAGTCTTAAAATTGGGTAAAGTTAATACACTTTGCATTTGGTTGTTACTAAACAGACACAAATAACACAATTGATACATTTATGCACAAATTGCAAAACATTGCAAGTGAAATGGTCTAAAACGGGTAACAATTAACTTCATGCAAATTAAGACTCTGTTGATTTGTAGAGACATGAAAACTGAGTTGATTTGTGTGATTTACAGATTTCTCCGATTAACAGATTTCGAGAAAATCGTGTTCGAAGTTGAAACTTGCAAAGCTTTTTGTACAATTATGGAAGCAGATTTCTTCATGAAACTCATTCTCCTTGTATAAATTTTCAGGGCGAACCAGAAAGTGCACTTTATTACATGAAATAAAGTTTTGTGCTTCTGCGAAACAGATAAGTTCGAATTTGGTTTGAAACGACTTTTTTCTGTATCCGTGAACGTTAGCTGCCTGAAACTTATTATTTGTCAATAAAAATTGTTTGTTCACATCTTGGATTAAATACTTTTTTCAATATATCAACAGTTCTCTTTATTTTGGCCATTGGACTTGAAACTTTAAGACTCGATATTTCGAGAATGGAATAACCTAAGATCATCATTGTTTGACTTAACAAAAGGTTTTACTATGGACTATGAAATACTTAAATAGTAAATTAATTAAGATCATACTGAAAAAGTTAAAGCATTGCATGAATCATGTTATCAGGTTTGCGTTTTATTCAGAAAGTTAAATGGTTACTCAATCACAAACCTTAATTGTTGGAAAAATATTAATTTTTAAATATATTTAGTCACATTTTATTATAACACATCATAAAATCTGATGTTAGGTCAAATAATCATGATTTTAGGTTATGCCATTCTCGAAATATCGAGTCTCAAAGTTTTAGGTCCAATGGCCAAAATGAAGAGAACTGCTGATAGTTTGAAGAAATGAAACAATTCATGATGTGTGAAAACAATGTTTATGAGCACATAATAAGTTTCAGTTCCTTAAGTCTTACGGTCACTGAAAGTGGACGGTTTAAATGAAAATCGAACTTATGGCTTTTAAAAGAAAAAGAAAATGTTATTTCTAAAACTAAGTGCATTTTTTGGTTGTTCATTAAAAGATAAATCAGTATAATAAGTTTCGTGAGAAAATCTACTTCCATAGTTGATCAAAAGGCAATCGAAGTTTCATCTTTGATCTCGATTTTCTCGAAAACTGTCCATCTGATGCATTATTTAATAGACCCATTGGACTCAGTTTTTATGTTCCTACAAAGTCACGAGGTCTAAACTCTTTGCTCAAATGTTCGAGCCTTTGGCAGCAATCTTTACATTTCATTCACAGTTTTAACCAGAAAATTGGTTTATTTACCAAGATATGGGTTTTGTTGAGTTTGGGTTATTAAACAAGTTGTTACTTGTGCATTTAAAAGCCAAATATTATGATCCAAACCCGCTAATGAAAATTTATTAAGTTGAATTGAATTGTTAAGCAGTTAAGCACTAAAGCAGTGAAATAATAATCATTGTAACTGGTGCCATTCTCGAAATATCGAGTCTCAAAGTTTTAAATCCAGTGGCCAAAATAAAGAGAACTGCTTATAAATTTAAAAAATTATTTGATCCGCTATGTGAGACAACAATTTTTATGGACAACTTATAAGTTTCAGCTCTCTAACTTTTACGGTCACAGAGAAAGATCGATTTAACCTAAAATCGAACTTATCTGTTTTACAGAAAAAGAGAAGTTTTATTTCTCAAAATAAGACCATTTTCTGGTTGACTACAAAAATTTTCATCGGCAAAATAAGTTTCATAGAAAAATTTGCTTCCGTAATTACACAAAAAGCGATCGAAGTCTTAACTTTGACCTCAATTTTCTCGAAAACTGTTCATCAGAAAAATTTTAAAATTGCACAAATGGAATCAGTTCACATGTCCTTACAAACCAACAGAGACTAAATTTTAAAGAAAGTACTTTATACCCGTTTTTGGCTATTTGTGTCAATTGTGTTTATTTGATTATAACGAGTCAAGATTTGATTTTGATGCTTAAATCTCGTTCATTCAACTACTTGCTTCACAAATCCAATTTTGATTGTAATTTAGACACTTTCTGAACAATTTCTTAAATTCAATCTCTTGTTTCCCTTTGATAAACATTTATATTCGTTATTTGAACTCACCTCATTTTGATGAATCTTCATGATTTTTACCTTCAAAAGTAACCTCTGTTTTTGAATCCATTAAAATTGAAAGGTGAATATATTCTGATTAAACTAATCATGAAAAGTAAAATTAACTCTAATGTAACTTTTTATTCCCGTTGATTGCTTTGATATTGAAAATAATATCATTTTGATAGTCATTATTCAAGTATTAATATGATATTATTAGCTTTAATCACACAATCTATTGATTTTCATTTTAATATTTAAAATTTTGGAGTAAGCTTATTTTTTCTCAACATTTACATGCTTACTTGCAATTCAGAGTCAAATACATACAACATTATTAGGTCAAATGGACATGTTTTTCATTAAAACATAACTAAACTAATTTTACCAGATTTAAGTTGCTCAGGAAATGAATTAGCAGAGGTAATTCAAACAAACGATGAGAATTAGTTAGAGAAGATTTTGAACAAGAAAACAAATCAATCCCAGTTTCCCTCAATACTCCAATAATGTATAAATAAGATTTGAGCAAATGATGTTAATCAATAATGATGATCACAAGCAATGGTAATTAAACTCATCGATAATTATGCTTCACAAACATTAAAATTCAGTTGACTGAAGTGAACCGAGTTGCGACCAACAAGTCTTTGCTATTTAAGTTAATACTCATGAACACGAAGCAAATGAGGAACAAAATTTTATTTAATTATCAAGAAATATACATCAGAATGAACTTTCAAGAGAAGACTCAAAAATGAATATTTTCAGGTGAATATAAAGAATGGGAAAAGTAATTTCCCAGTCAAAAGTGAAAAGGAAAAAGATCAAGAAATTAAAGACTAAAATGGAAAAATCAAGACAATTTAGTAAACTGTCAGCTTATTTTGAAAAACAGTTGTTAATCCATTTCAATTATATTCCAGTTAATCATTCCAAACGCCGTCAACTGGTTTCTTATATTGCTTTAATCATATTCATTAGTGTAACAATCAAGACTATTGTGTTTACCCTTTTACCAGCCGACAATCCAATCCTTTATTATCTTGGAGATGCGACTATTGAATTTGGTGCCATCCGAACTCCACTCGACTGTATGTTGTCCATTTGGACTCTTGGTGGTCTTTATTGTGGACTGTTTCTTAAATACACTAATCAGAGTGTTAAACATCAGCATTGGGTTCGAGTGAATCAACTTTTAAACACTAAATCACCGGCCGAGATGAAAGTAATCAAACTGTTTCTCCATCAAACCCAATCCAATTTGATTCTTGCGTTCCTTGTAACGGTTGGCCTTAACATACCTTTACTGTTCCAATGTCCACCCGGCTTTTATTCATTAAACATTGTTTACTTAGGACTTCATGGAGTTGCCGGTTTCTTGGTATCGGCCTATGCAATCAATTTCGCCTTCTTTTTTGGATTGGATATGTTTTTTGTTGCTCGTCGATTCAAATCGTATTACAGATCACTTAAAACGCTGGTTCGATATAAAGCAATATCAGACTTTAAACGAGACACTTTAATACGAAGATCAGTCAGACATATCACAAGTCAATTGAAGCAAATCATTGAAACCTATCACTTCTGGGAAAAGCTCAATCATGCCTGTTTCATTAGTAGTTTTATCAATCAATCCTTGATTCTGTATCTAGTCTTTTGTAGTCCAACAAGACAGGATCTTAAAATTGTCCTCTCAGTTTATGGTTTGCTCAATTGTGCCACTGGTCAGTCATTGCATTTCATTTCAGCCAATTATGCCCAAAAACAGGTATGGATTGAATCGAGTTTGTTTTCTCGACTTTACAAAAGGAATTAATCAATTGAGTGCATCTTATTTTGTAGATTGATCATGCAATAAGTCAATTACACAATGCGAACACCAAGACAAGCCAAATTAAAACAAAACTTGAGAATCTCAATTTTCTTGAATATGTTGATCAACGAAAATATTTCACTATATTTGGAAGTTTGGAATATTCATCGAAAAATCTTGTCACTGTAAGTCCTTTATCAATGAATTATTGGAGGCTTCAAAAAGTCCCAATTCAATGTATTGCTGTGGTCGAATCATGTCAGATTCAAAAGAGATCTACAGACCGCGAAGAGAAACACTCTTTTTGATATTTTGATAAAAATCTTGAGAGTGAGGTTAGGTTAGGTCTTGTCTGAGTAGATTGGTAATTGGCATTATCCAAAAACTTGAACAATGACCATTGAATTGGGACTTTTTGAAGTCCATTATATTATTGTAATACATCAAAAAATCATCCGAAATCTCAATTGATTTATCACAGGTTACCATTGAAAACGCAGCTACGCTTTTGCTTCTGGTTACCAATTTGGGTTATCGTCAGATCTTTTAGTTGTCCATTTGCTAAACCCATTTACAAGGAAAAATTGGGTAAAGTTAATACACTTTGCATTTGGTTGTTAGTAAAAAGACAAATCAACACAATTGTTACATTTAAGCACAAAATGACAAAACACAGCAAGAAAAATGGGCAAAAACGGGGAGTAATTGATTAATCGCAAATTAAAACTCCGTCAGTTTGTAGAGCCATAAAAACTGAGTTGATTTGTGCGATTCGCAGATTTCTTCGATGAACAGATTTCGAGAAAATTGGGCTCGAACTTGAAGCTTGCAAAGCTTTTTGTACAATTACGGAAGCAGATTTTTTCGTGAAACTCTTTCTCCTTATATAAATTTTAATGGCGAATCAGAAAATGTACTTTATTACATGAAATAAAGATTTGTGCTTCTGCGAAACGGATAAGTTCGAATTTGGTTTGAAACGACTTTTTTCTGTGACCGTAAGAGTTAGAGAGCTGAAACTTACTGGTTGTCATAAAAATTGATGTCTCAAACAGTGGATCAAATAATTTTTTCAATTTATAAGCAGTTCTCTTTATTTTGGCCACTGGATTTAAAACTTTGAGACTCAATATTTCGTGAATGGCATAACCTAAAATAATCATTCTTTGACCTAACATAAGGTTTTATTATGGGCTATGACATATTTAAAAAGTAAATTATTTAAGATGATACTGAAAAAGTTAGTCCATTGCATGAATCATGTTATCAGATTTTTGCTTGATCCATAAAGTTAAATGGTTACTCAAACACAAACCTTAATTGTTAGAAAAATATTCCTCTTTAAATGTATTTATTCATATAATATTATAGCCCATACTAAATTCTGGTGTTTGGTCAAAGAACTATGATCTTAGGTTATGCCATTCTCGAAATATCGAGTCTCAAAGTTTTAGGTCCAATGACCAAAATAAAGAGAACTGTTGATTGTATGAAGAAATAAAACAATACATGATGTGTGGAAACAATGTTTATGAGCGCATAATAAGTTTCAGCTCCTTAAGCCTTACGGTCACTGAAAAGCGTCGGTTTAATTAAAAATCGAACTTATGGGTTTTAAAGGAAAAAGAAAATGTTATTTCTAAAACTAAGTGCATTTTCTGGTTGTTCATTAAAAGATAAATCAGTAAAATAAGTTTCGTGGGAAAATTTGTTTCCATAGCTGAAAAAACGCTATCGAAGTTTCAAATTTGATCTGCAGTTTTCTCGAAAACTATCCATTGGATCAATTATTTAATAGTACCAATTGACTCAGTTTATATAGCTCTACAAAGTTACCAAGTCTCAACACTTTGCTCAAATTTTCGAGCCTTTGGCAGTACTTTTTGCATTTCATTTATAACTTTAACCAGAAAATTGCTTTATTTACCAAGATATGGGTTGAGATTAGTTTATTTTGTTGAATAAGTTGTTGTTCATACAATTACAACCCAATAATCATAATCAAATGCACGAATGCAAAGTTTCTTAAATTGAAATGAGTTATTAGCTATTAAAGCATTGGATTTGGGAAAGAATGATGTTTGTAGGTGATGTTATTCTCGATATATCGAGGCTCAAAGTATTAAGTCCAATGGCCAAAATAAAGAGAACTGTTGATAGTATGAAGAAATTGAAAAATTTATGATGATTAAATACAGTTTTGCTGAACGTATAATAAGTTTCAGCTCTTCAAGTCTTACGGTCACTGAAAGTGGACGGTTTAAATGAAAATCGAACTTATGGGTTTTAAAGGAAAATGAAAATGTCATTTCTAAAACTAAGTGCATTTTCTGGTTGTTAATTGGAAGTTACATCAGTGTAAAAAGTTTCGTGAAAAAATCTGCTTCCATTGCTGAACAAAACGCTATCGAAGTTTCATCTTTGATCTCGATTTTCTCGAAAACTGTACATCTGATGCATTATTTAATAGACTCATTGGGCTTAGTTTTTTATGTATTTTCATACCCATCAAGTCTAAACACTTTGCTCAAATGTTCGAGCCTTTGGCAGTACTTTTTGCATTGCATTTATAACTTTAACCAGAAAATTGCTTTATTTACCAAGAAATGGGTTTTGTTGAGTTTGGTTTGTTAAAAAGTTGTTCCTTGTGCATTTAAAAGCCAAATATTCTGATCTAAGCCCACTAATGGTAATTTATTAAATTGAATTGAATCATTAGCAAGTAAAGCATTAAATTTGTGAAAGAATGGTGATTGTAGATGATGCCATTCTCGATATATCGAGTCTCAAAGTTTTAATTACAATGGCCAAAATCAAGAGAACTGTTGATAAAATGATAAAATTATTTCCTTTATTATGTGAGCCGACTATTTTCATAGACAAATGATAAGTTTCAGCTCACTACATCTAACGATCATAAAAACTGATCGGTTTAACTCCAAATCGGACCTATCTGTTTCGCAGAAGGCAGAAATTTTCATTTATCAAAATAAGTGCATTTTCTGGTTGGTCATTGGAATTTACATCAGGAAAATTAGTTTCATGAAAAAATCTGGTTTCATTAATGAACATCAGCCGATCTTAGTTACAACTTTGGATTCGATTTTTTCGAAAACTATTGATCAGAGAAACTTTTAAATCGCACAAATTGACTTAGTTTTTATGTCCCTAAACCTAGAAGGGTCTAATTTGAAAGAAATTAATTTGCACCCGTTTTTGCCCATTTGTTCCAATTATCGTCAATTTGAGTAAAAATGTAAAAATGGTGTTGATTGTGTCTTTTTAGTAACAATCTTTGGCTTCTCATATTTTACCAACTAATAGTTTCTCATAAAAACATAGTCCATTACTCAATAGTCCCACTTTCAAAAGATAGTCAAGTTGGCCATCCAAATCATGCCACCAACCGGTAGAGAAAATGTTTTGTTTGGACCAACAATCACATTCAGTTAAAGTCGAAAATATCCCTACTCACTTGTCAGTTGATTCTTAATTTATATCTGTTCATTCAAAACTAGGAATTTCTTATAACAAATGATGTACCGTAACATCTTGATAATTTTTGATTTCGTCAACAAAATAAATCAAAACAAAGCTATGAAACAACATTGGTATGGTTTGAAAGACAAATAATTAAGAGACGTCATTTTTATTACATGTGATTTTATTAAGCATAAAAGACAAAGTTGAAAAGTAGTGTACAGAGTTGATTTCACATCGACTTCCCAATTTTGTTTTAAAATAATGAAAAGAAGAAACTGAGTTACAATTCGAATGAGGAATAACTTATCCAATGAAGGAAGTTATTATTGTATTTAATGTGGTTTCAATTTTGAAATGTATGAAAAGTGAAAAGAAATCATTTGATAGATTAACTGACGGAAGGAAATGATAAAGAAATTAAATAGTTTTACCGCATAAAATTCATTAATTTTGACGATCTTCAAAATCTTTACCATGTTCAATTAGATAATTAGCTAAATATCGAGTTGGATCTTCGGGTCGTGTTTTAGCTAATGATGATAAACCCTGCAATAAGATTGGTACAACTGTTTGGTCTAAATATTGACGAGTAGGTAAAGATGCAAAATCAACTTTAGGCTTTTTACTTGATCCATTGACTATTGGAGTTGGAGAAGCAGCTTGAACAACTTTACCAGGAGTCGCTGGACCAGAGTCGGCAGAGACAGGTGCCGGTTGTGAAGTTTCTTTATCAATATCATCGGGTGTGACTCCTTTGTCCTCTATAACTTGACTTTCAGATGTACCATTAGAGCCATTTTTTTGAGTTTCAGCTTCATTATTAGGAATTGAAGATACAGATGAAGTTTCATTTTCAGATGTACCAAGAGTAGTAGTAGTTGCTGGGGTAGTAGTGGTATCCATTACTTCACTATTGTCTAATTCTTCTGTTTTAATTTTTGGTATAGTAAATCCAACAGAATCACTGTTGTTTTGAATTTTCTCTGCTCCTCCAGGTGCAGGAATTTCAGTTGATAATGATGATGATGATAATGAACCATCGGAAACATTTTTCTCCTTAGATAATTCAGAATCGGCTGCAACAGCTTCCGGTATTTCTTCAGACACAGCCTCCATTGGTTTTACATCAGCATCTTCACTAATATTAGATTCAACATTTACACTAGCATTAGATTCCATTGATTCCTTATTTTTAGAAATATCAGTTGACTCGGCTTCCATTGGTTGAACTTCAGTTGAAACAGTGGTATTGTCTTGATTTGAAGACGAAGAAGAAGCAGATGGTGCAGCAGTTTCACTAGAATCTCCTGCAATTTCTGTTGATTTAACTTGTTCACTTGATTCTTGATCTTTATTTTCAATTGTTTCAGATGACTTGGCAGTTGATTCAGTATCAGAAACCATTTTGATCAATTAAAATTTGATAGACGTTCAGGTAATACCAATAGTAACTCCCTATGCGACTCTTTATGTGATTATCTTTATGACGAATCAAACGCGTATCAAACTCCATCTTGTGGAATTAAAGTTGAACTAATATTTTTTTGGGAAGCAAAAAATTCAAATCTTTCATATTTGCGAGCTCAATTTAACTTGAAATCCTATTCCAAATAAAGATGATTGCAATTGGCTAGTTTCTAACAAATAATATTACTCAGTTAGATTGATTGCTCAATTATATAACGTTGGTAAACTATATTTTCGTTGCAGTTATTCAATTGGTGAATCAGTAATAAGGAGTTTTGTATTTCAAACAATAGCTATTCAATGAGCTTTACTTCTGTCTCAATTAACGAAACTTTACTTATAATTTTATCAACAGATAGGTTCAGTTAAGCCGATGAGATTATAAAAATCAAATCTAGTCTGAACTGTCTGAACTTTGAAGCACAATTCAGTGCTAAAATTTTTAGCTTGATTTGAAACTTTAGAATTGGAAAATAGTAAATTCAAATTGACATTTCAATATTTAAGCAGATTTCTCTGAAATGGCTTCAATTTAATTGAATGGAAATGTTACATATTAAATTACTTAATTAATATGAAGTTTACTAGGGTCACTAAATTTTGATGTTAAGATATAAAAGACTGATGGGAAAGGTACAAGAAGTAAGAGGGATGTTGTTACAACTGGATTTTTAAATTTTGTAAGCGCAATTATTCCATAAGCATGTAATAACCAATGGCCAAATAATATGATGACACTTCTGATACTTTCGAATGATTTGAAAAATAAAGCTGACATACTTTGGTCTAAACGATATGCAAAATGAGCAGCTATAGAGATCGTTGAGCTGACAAGAGTAAGAAATGGAAACGAATAGTCTGTAAACAAAAAAATGATAAAATATTAGCAAAAATATATGAGAAGTCTGTAAATACATTTGATTGTGAGTGATAACTTACATATTAGACCAGAGAAGAGAGCATGAGAAATTGTCAGGGCAGGTATAACATACAAAGTTAAATAAATAGTGTTTGGTGCTTTTGAATCAGATACCCAGCGTATCACCCAGGGCCTTATTGTAATTAAATGGACCAAACATAAGAAATAAAAGAGAAAAATCATCGAATAGAGTGGATATACAGCTTCTTGGGCACAGCGAATAGTATCTTTGAAGTTGACACTTGGATTGAAAAATAGCGTATACCAATCAGATATACGATAAGCTCCACAACTTTTTAAATTGAATGAACCAATGGGTGTTGAAAATGCGAGTAAAGTCAACAAAGCAGCAAGACTGATTTCAAAAAGAGCACTTAAATGAATAATTAAAACCTCGAAGGGAAGAGTACGACGTCTGATTGAATGATCAATGATGTACCATTCCATAACTAACAAAACAAGGGCCATGAAACCAAGATAGAACCAATCATTGGAGGCAAAACTCAGTGAACACGGTATACATAACGATTGAATTTTTCCTTCCACCTGTGAGTACCCAGGATAAGATGTTGATGATCTAGTCCCACTAGGACATGACTGTAAAATAAAAAAGCCGTCATTAATATCGGTTTCTTTCTTCAAAATAAATAGATTCTTACCATACAATCTGATACTGTATCATTGTCAAATATTATTCGACCACAATAAATGCCGGGACACCTTTGCATGAGTTTAATTTATAGATTATAAGCTTCAGAGTCAGAATGAAATGTTAGAAATGATGACTTCAGATGAGATAGGCTGAGCCAATGTTGAGTCTCCTTGGCTAGTAAACAAGATATAGCAGCTAAATTAGTGGATGATTTTCATTCACAAAAATAGTATATTGTAATGGTACATTTGTTCTTTGATTGATTGGCACAATATAAAATGATTAACCTGGATGGAGAAAGAAACAAGAGCTTATTAGACAACCAAAAATAGGAAAAAATATAACCATAAAGCTTACCTTAGAATGCGCTGAAAGTAAATTGGCCTGAAATAGGTGTATCGTCCATACTCATCACTTTACTAATTAATTGCAGCTTGGGAACAATATAAATTTGACAATTTTGATAAAAAAATAGAGGAATGATTAATTAATTAGATGAGACATAAATAAGTCATATGATGCAGATATTGAAAAACATGCTAGTCAACTGTTTTCACTTGTACTAAAAGTATGAATGACCAAACAGAGTTAAATAGCCAATGAAAATAACCTTAATGATGTGTTGAATGATAGATAAATATTTAATCAAAAACAGGATTAAAAAGAAAAGACATTTATAATTATTGGTCCAGTTGAAGGATTGACTCAAATAATATTCAAGTCTTAAACATCACATCTGTAAAGGTGTTTACTTGTTTTTATTTTTTACTTTGCCTTTTATCCATTTTCTTTATT
Organism: Tetranychus urticae; assembly: GCF_000239435.1. The sequence goes on along the minus strand of NW_015449945.1, from coordinate 336,012 downwards.
TTTGCTTCACATTTTTACATTGTCTCTCAATTACATTTTTATTGCTAATTGTTCATCTATCCCTCCAGTTTTAATTACAAAGATTAGTGGATGATAATACCCCCTTGTGTTAACCTTTGCTTTAGAAGATTGTTGTTTGGATTAGCATATCCCTCGTTAACTGTTCGTTTAAATATGAGTTCGGAGTTATCACCGACTAAAGGAGTTAACAAACCACGCGAGTCCACTTCAGGAGGATATTCATATGTACCAAGTGATCATGAATATGCAGCTAAAAGAATAAAATTGGACGATGATCCTGAATATGATGATTATGAAGCAGATTTCGCAGATGAAGAATGTGAAACTGGACTTGATGAAGCTACAGCTGAACATGATGATTTAAAGTCTGAGGTACGATCTGATCATTTGTACAAGGCTTACAAGGTATCTGAGAAAGAAGCTTTTATTACTGAATTTATTGGGGATCATCAAGGATTCACTGGTGAGATAAAGCAAAGATATTCAGATTTCCTTGTACACGAAGTTGACCAATCAGGCCATGTTGTTAGACTAACCGACCTTACCCAGCCAATCGAAGAACAGAAACCTGTTAATCCTGCAATCGGTGCAATTGCTTCTATATTAACACCAGAACTCCATCAAAAGTTAGCTGAACTATCGATCAACAAAGAAGCTAATCAAGTTGATATTCCTGTTGATGGTTTGCAAAAGGATGAGAGGACTCAAATTCATAAATATGTCAAAGAAAGATATCCTGGATTGGAATCAAATTATACAGATAAACAGGGTTCTCCGGTAATTACGGTCATGAGAAAGGGAAACAATGCTCGATATAGTGCTGCTGATTGGCCAGTTGGTAAACCCAATTTTGTCCACTTCGTTCTTTATCAAGAGAACCATGGAACCATTGAAGCCATTGAAAAGATTTCTCGATTTACAGGGAGACAACCAAAAGCATTTACTTATGCAGGAACCAAAGATAAACGGAGTATATCAACTCAGAAAGTATCATCCTATAGACAAAATCTGGACAAACTTTTCGATCTCAATACAATTCTGGGTAAAAATGTACCAGCTATAGTCATTGGAAATATTACTTTTGAACGGGAACCCATTCGTCTAGGTCAAACAATTGGTAACCATTTCGATCTGGTTATTAGAGATTTGATTTATAATTCAGAAGATGATGTACACCATGCTTTCCTTAATATAAAAGAGAAGGGTTTCATTAACTATTTTGGTACCCAAAGGTTTGGTATGAATGCTTCACCATCACATTCCATTGGGCTAGCTGTTCTTAAAGAAGACTGGTTGACCGTTTTAGATTTGATTTTATCAGAGAAAAAAGTGGACAATGAAGCAAGTAGAACCGGACAATTTGCCAGTTTCAACCAATGTATGAAAATTTGGAAAGAAACAAGGAATCCAGAACTAGTCCTGAAAGAACTGAGCTTTCGTAACAGTCGAGAGGCACGAATAATGAAAGGAATAATCAAGAGTGGATCAAACAACAATTATTATGCCGGGTTTTGCCAAATAACTAGGAACCAGAGAATGTTGTATCTTCACGCTTACCAAAGTTTATTGTTTAATAAACTGGCCTCATTCAGGATACAGCGTTATGGTTTAAAGGTTGTTGCAGGTGATCTATTGATTAGCGAAAAGGAAAAATGTGAGCAATTGGATGACCTGAAACATATCAAGCCTAGAATAGCAACGGAAAATGATGTCACCACCGCATCGATTGAGGATGTTGTTTTACCTATTCTAGGTGTCAGCTCGATTTTGCCAGAAAATGAAGTGGCTGATAAGCTGTATGAACTTCTTGAGGCGGATGGTGTCACCGTGGAATCGTTTAACCTCAAACACAAAGAACTGCATCTCTCTGGAACTTATCGTAAACTTATGAGTAAGCCATCAAACATGCAAATGGAGATTGTGTCTTATGACGACAACACGAAGCCCTTGTTTTTAACTGATTTAGATATTTTAAAAGGAAAGAAGTTATCCGATGGAAGTGGAGACAAAAAAGCGCTTAAACTTTCCTTTATGTTGCCTACATCTGCTTATGCGACCGTAATGTTAAGAGAAATGATGAAAACAGATATTATATAAAATGACAATTGTTTTATTAATTAGAAATAAAATGATCAAAGTGTTTTTTATCGAATTTAAATAATGGAGTACATTTATTAAATCAAAATACAAAAGCTCATGTAGCGAGATTCAGCTCGAAATGAAATTCAATCTGCGAAAGGAAGAAAAGATAACAATATAATATACTTTTCTCAAAACATGAACTGATGAGTTTATGATAATTTCAGATATTAACTCGAATAACAATCATTGGTTCATTCAGATAAGAGGTGCCTAAACATTTTTTTATCATCATGAGAAAATGAGGTTCGAGTCAGTAACATGACTCACCATGAAAGTTGACACACGTGGGTATGCGAGCTCTGAAAAAAAGTAAAAGAACGCTATGAGTAACTGAAGTAAAATTGAATTTAGGGAAATTGGTGAGACAAATTTCAGTAAAGCGGATCCGATTATATCATCATGTAGATAAGACATAGTCGTTTTTGTCATCATTTAACGAGAAAATAACATTAAATATTGCAAAAATAGTTACCTCAAAAAAATCCAGGACTATACGAACGTGATCACCTTTTCAAAGCAGGGCCATTTCCTAAGAAAGAAAAAACCAAAAACAAAGATAAATATAGACAACCAAACAGGAAACAAAGATATTCAAAACTTACGATAAAATCAAAGCGGGATCTCGTAAAGAACCAGAAACTTACCAATGCCTCAAGAGGTCTTGAATCATCAACAAGAATGAAAAGCTAGTCATACCTGGCTAAATTACCACGCGGTAAGACTTTTTTCATTCATTATATGAATAACTAGGAATAAAACATTCCCGATACATATTCTTTCACATGTTGAGAGTCACAAATACAACAAATATTTCATTAATGAAATAAAGTCGGGTTTAAATAAATTCAGGGAGAATCCTTAACTATTTATAAATTCAACAACTCATGTTAAAGGATGTTAGGAAATTAAACACGCCATCTAGATTAATTTGAGTCGCCGAAGTAGCTTTGAGAATCGTTGATAATATCGCTAGATGGCAGAATAGATCCCAATATCTGGGAAATTCAAATGAAATGAAAATTCTGAAAAATTGTTTCTCATACCGATAGGTGACGCTATAGAAATGAAAATTCATCATGAATTTAGATGCGAATTGTAACCAAATATTTACCGAGTAACTAGGAAATTAACATCGGTTTCTGGTTACTCTAATCAAGAAAGTCAGTGAAGAGTCTCGACTAAAGAGTGTTTTTTTATTTGTTTGACATAATGGAACCAGGATTCGAGGATGAATATGATCTTGTAGTGATTGGTACTGGTTTAACTGAATCAATTGTTGCCACTGCATGCTCAAGAATTGGTAAAAAAGTTCTCCACCTTGATCCAAATGATTATTACGGAGACCTATGGACCAGTTTTACATTCCCACAATTAGATGATTGGGCTCGACGTCATGTTCAACTAGCTGGAGGTAAGAATCTACCAGACAATGGTTCACAACATCAGCAGCAACAACAATTCCAATCTCAACATAATCATGACCAAAATAATCCAAGTGAAAAAGTGAACAATCAAACTTCAAATATTGGCATCAGTTTGAGTAAAGTTAATCTAACAGCTGGTGAAATGGTTTATCCATGGGAGTCTGGGATAAATTTAATATCAAATGTTGAACCTGTTTCTTACATGATAAATGAAGCACCAGAAAAACAAGATCTAGACAAAGCAACGGAGGAAGAAGAAGAAGACGTTGAAGAAGCTGATGATGAAACGGAACCTTGGACCTTTGAAAAGTTGTCAACAGAAAGGAATTGGGGCATTGATCTTGTACCAAGACTTCTTTATTCCCGTGGAGCCATGGTTAACCTGCTAGTTTCGTCTAACATCTGTAGATATCTTTCATTCCGTTCTATTGAGCGTATCCTTTCATGTTTACCTGGTACTGATGAGTTAATGGACGTGCCATGTACTCGTCAAGATATTTTCAATGATAGTTATACTTCACTGATCGAGAAACGAGTTCTCATGAGATTTATACAGCTTTGCTTGGAACTTGAACGTCGACCAGATTTGATTGAAGGATTTGAAGGTTTTGAAGAGCAACCCTTTATTGAGTACCTTCGAAGCAAAGGTTTTACACCTCTTCTCCAACATCTTGTTCTCAACTCAATTGCCATGGTAGATCCTACAACCCCAACTCAAGAGGCTATGGAACAATTGAAAAGATTCGTCAGTTCATCCGGAAGATTTGGAAATACTCCTTTTCTTTTCCCATTTTATGGTTGTGGTGAGATTCCACAGGCATTTTGTCGGTAAGTTAATTTTACTTTTCCCATTTTAATCATGTTTCCCTAATGTTGGTTTAAAATGCAAATCTTTTGTTTATTTCCAGACTCTGTGCTGTATTTGGTGGAACTTATTGTCTCAAGCGAACAATTGATGGAGTTGTTGCTAAGGATGACGTTATTAACAGTATCATCGTTGGCTCTCAGCAAATTAAATGCCAAAATCTAGTCTGTAGTCTATCTAACGTACCTAAAAGTCTTCTCGTCCCTCGCCAAGTTACCAACATTTCTCGAGCTATCTTCATTTCTTCTGGTTCCGTCAAAGATTCTCAATGTGCTGGATCTTTACTCCGCTTCCCTGGACCTTTTCCAATTCTCGTTGTTGAATCCTCATGGGCAAGCTTGATTGCCCCAAAGGGTATTTTTGTAATTTATGCATGGTGTGATTCATTTACTGGAAATGCCAAAGAAGATTTACTCCCAATCGCTCGTAAATTATTCAACTTTGAAAGTGGCGATGAAATGAATGGTAAACCAAAATTACTTTGGTCATGTTTTTACAACCAGGCCACAGTGGACTGTTCAAGTATAACTGATAAATATCAGAATCTCTATGTTACTTCACCTCCAGTTAATGAGCTTGATTATGATGTTGCTATTGAAGAGGCAAAATCCATTTTCGATACTTTATTGCCGGATGAAGAGTTTCTCCCCAGAGCTCCAGATCACGATGAAATTGTAATTGAAGGAACACAAACTAACCAAGAAATCGATCTGGACTAACCCTTCCCTTGCAACTCTCTACTATTGTGATTACAATCAAATTTTTTCCCTTCTCTCATTCACTGGAATGATTTTTTACTCTCAACTCTTTTTTTACCTTACCTTTGCTTTGCGCTATTTAATCAACTATTTATTTATAATATCAAATACCAAGACCAGACTATTACTACGCTAACCTGATTATTTTTGTCTCGAATTTTCTTTCCTTTTTCATTCCATTCGAATGAAAATTCTAACTCAATTTTATATTGAACAAACATTCAAATCTAATTTAATCAAGATTTACAAAAATCATTCAACAAGTGGAGAGGATGATTGATTGTTGCCAAAGCTGAATCAGCTATTTTTAACAATTGTATTTCAACAAAACATAAAACAAATGTTAAAACAATGAACAGAAGACAAAGTAATATCTTCAAGAATCTTTTTTTATACATTTGACGAATCAATTGGAACAATTTGTAACCTGTTTTTGTCCATAAAAAATAAAATTCATTCATGATTAGATAATCTTGGATTAACTGATCACTAACATTATATTGTAATAAAGCACGATGGATTTACCGATCAAAGAAACAAAAAAACCAAGCAAAGTAAAGTAAAAATAAACCAATTTTTTTTTGCAAAACGAAACAAAATTTATTTTAAACTGTGATTAAACCTCCGAAAGACTATCAATGAATCTCATTAAATTGATTTCAACCAGCAAATTAAAAAGCCAAACAGATATTAAAGTTGAATGTAATTTCATTAAAATGGTCAATAAAGGGAAAACTAGATTAAAAGATTGTAAAATGGCATCAAAATGAAGAGTTGAATAAAGATAAACATGAAATAATATTTACTTTACCTTTTTTTTTATCCTACCATGATCAGAATATTATTGAAGACTGATTTATTTAATATAATTGAGGGTAAAAATGGTAAGCAAAAGGAATCGAAATCAAATGTTGAAAGAATCTGTTTTTTTTCTTGATTTCATCTTCCAACCTTTTGCCTCTTATTCACAAAAATACATACAGACATATCTATTATGACTGGGAGTGAAAAACGAAAGCTAAAATATTATTTTTATTCTTAAAGATCACGAAATATCTTTGGAATCCAGGGAATTCATCTTAAACCAAGAATTTTCTTATTCTCTACTTTTACCATGTTTTTCATCACTGTATGATCATGAGAATCATCATTTTCCAGAAAATCTTTCTCATCATATTTCGTTTCACCTTCTTTATGAATAATGCTGAACAGATAAATAAGATGAAGAATGGTTATCATCACAAGTCCATATCAATTTCAACTGAAAGTCAAAAGGAACCAGGCAAACAAAATGATGATTAGTCGAAAAGAAGAAGAAATTATATTTTCATGATAATTCTGAATCTGCATGAAAATTGGACCAGAGACCAAGAAGTCAGTCAATGTTTAGTCATAAAGTCCAGTTTGATTGCGTGAGTATTGCTTGATATATCAATAACAATCAAATATTAATAACAAGATTCAAATCATAATCAAAGCTTTGGTCAACTTTACCATCTTTAGGCCTTCAATAGCGTTTAGAGATTTTCCCATTTTTTTGATTCTTCATTATTAATTGTGAAAACTGGTTTCATATTTTATAAGCTAATTGTTAATCATTAAATTGGAGGATATTTTTTGTTACTCAATCAGTATGATCAATTGATTGATGAGGTAAAATGATTACTTGGACTGTTTTGTGTTACTGAATTATGAACGTTTCTAACAAGATTTAGTTTCCTTCCAAATGTAATATTAATGTCTATTTGATATAACAAACGACAACAACAACATCTAAAGGTTGATTAATTATGTTACTCACCTGCTACACCATTCACCTCCATTATATAAAGATTAATTACAATTATTAAATCATTGAACTCAAATCATTTGGAATCATTAACGCATCTCATCTTTACACCATCATTAACCCTGACAGTGTACAGACTATTGATCCATATTTCATTGCATTTAGTAATCATTAATGATCCACTTTTAAATGCTAGTAAAATGTTTATTACAATCAAATGATCACAAGTCATCAAAACATCTTCAATCGCCTTTAAGCCTTCAAACCAAAACACAATTATTAAAAAAACCCAAAAGATTCCCATCAAATCCCTGGTCAAACCCAAATCTGAATTTATCTTAATAACAACAAGAAACACAAATAATGAGATAAATTGCATAGAGAGAAATGTCATTCTGAATTAACCCTGATTAAAACCTCCACCTTGATGGGTAAAGATACGTTCACTGGGTTTACATTGGATTGAAATGAAAAAGCAAATCACTCTTGATTAAATCGATAATTAGTTTAAAGTAAGCTTTTCAAATTAATGTCACAACCAGAAACCAGGTTGGTTACAATGATCAGTGTTATTGAAAGCAAGGAATGATAACATTTATTTACCTTTTAACTAATCTGGTTCAATGCGAGACCATTGACTTCAAATCCAGAGATGAATCCAACAATCAATTTAACATTCAGACTGAAGCAGCTTATTGTGATCAGAAGCATTGGACAAAATCTGTTTTATTTGAGAATCGAATCTATCATTGATCAAAAATTAAGTTTACAATCAATCAGTCGTCTTATTAATACAACTGCAACTGTTGCTGTGTTAGCTGTAAATATCATTGAAAGCTTGAAGCTTTGGTTTGTTTTGGAGCAAAATTTTCATCTTTGACTGAGTTTAATGTTAAACTTTTAGGCTTGAATTGAGCAACTTGAAAGAGTGGACAAATGATGAAATTTATTCACCTAACAAATGGTCAACACAAAAAGCTTTTAACATTGACCATAAAGTGATAGTATTACAAATGTCCAAGAAGCCCAAAAAAGCATTATCACTTTGATCATCATCATTAATGGACGGTTAACTGATTTACTCAATGATTTTTGTTCCCGATCATTAGACCACAACAGCAAGAAAAAATAATCATCTAAATTATATTTTTATGATCAGACAAGATACACAGAGAATGAGCGTGAATGAGGAAAAAAATCAAAATAAAATAACAATGAAATGATCAGTTAATGGATGAAAACTGTAAAGTATTGGCCAGAAAAGGCGAAATCGACATTCGAATGAAAAGTTGAACAAAAAAAATGTAAAAGTTTCATCAAGAAAATCCAAGTGAACATTATCTTTGATATTTGAATCAGAATATGTTCATTCTTTTCCTCCAACTTTACGGTTACAATTCTTATCAGAATTTTGTCCAATCTCGAAATGTCACCCATTCACTTATGAAGTCCATCAACAAATGGAAATGTAAACTTGTATGAGAAACATTGATAATAATCATGGAACATTTGCAACAATTTTTCTAAATTATTATTGAAATGTTCATACATTTAGAGTTTTAATGATAATCTTGGCATTACCCTGAAAAATTGAAAAAAGTGTTTAGTTTTTTGTGTTGCTTTCAATAGTCTATTGGAAGAATGAAAAAAATGGAGAAAATTTTTTTTCTTTTCATCACAATTTTTCGATTCAACACTTATCAATGTTTTACCAACATTTGCTGGGAATGAATTTAATGATATTTAATTGTATACATTGAAACTGAATAATGGTTAAATATTGGGAAATTTTACTTCTTATTATGGTTTTAATTTTAAGTTTTCCTTCTTTTTGGTTTCCATTAACAATTACAAAGTTTCATTAGGAGCGATAATGTTGTTGCGTTAAAATGCCATTAAATGTTAACCTTTAAGTAGATGAAGAGTTGAATGATTCCCAAAGTAATCTAATGTTTTGTTATTTCATCTTAATTGGCATTTAGCTTGTAATTTTATTGTACTTATAAAACTTGAAATGATTTCTAATGCAATAAAATAGCGTTTTTTACAGCAAAATCAAGTCATGTTGAAATGAGTTTAATCTTTGGTTTCATAAAAAATAAGCTCAAAACAAAATTGAACTCAGAATTTCATTTCGATTCATTATAATCTCAAGATTGATTCCCAGTGAAAATATTTCACTAATTTTGTATTCTTCATCTTTGAGTCTTGGAAGGTTGAATTGAAACAGAATCAAATTTCGTGCAAAGTCTTTAACTTTATAATCGCTTTGAATCGTAAATCCAGAGAAAGTCTTGGGTCTTGATCAGCTTATGAACTTATTCAAAAGCAGTTGAAGGACATGATTGGTGAGATTAAATGCTGATGGTTGAATGCTGGCTCAATAATTATTGATGATTAACTTTGTTGGATGGCAAAATCGATTCACATGCAATTATTGCATCGATAAATCAGGGAATTTGTTTCATCCGATAAAGATTGATAAAATGATTCAACGGAAATGATATCCAAGCGAAAGTTTGTGCAAAAAGTGAAAGGCAAACGATGACTGACAGGAAATTGCCTGAGGCTGTTTCATGGATCTGAACCTTGGTTTCATCTTTTACAGGTTGTATAACCTTGCAGCTCTCAGCTAGTTGGCAACTGTTATCCTGACTATCATTAAACAGTAACAATTGATGAACCAAATGGCAATCAGAAACTTAATTAAATGTGATTTCTGATGGCGAATGTGAAATGATTATTATACTTCTAAGGTTTAATGATTTCAAGTCTTTTTCTCGAGGAAAACACAGTTTCACAGAGCAATTAAAAGGTTGATAATTATCAAGTTAATGAAGGTTAATGATTAAAAGAGAGAATGATTCTAATAAAGTTACAAATTAAATTGTTGATGAATTTTGGGTTCGATTATTAAAGGGAAAAGGTCGAAGGCAAAGGAAAATATTTACCTTTTCAGATTCTCACACCTGATGTAGGACAGAAGTTGCTCTTTTAGATTCACTTGACTGTCAGTTTACTGTAAATTGATTGTTAATGAAACATTGAAATTAACTTTGATTAAACAAGACAAGTTTCTTAACAAGATGGATTTGACTCAATTGACACTTGACTCATCAATCTTGTCATGATAAGAACAAGAAATAATGAATTAAGCAGGGAAAAGGGTAGAGTTGACTTTGACTCTTGAAACGCATTTTCCTTATTCCAAGATTATCTGCTGATATTCAGAGTGAAGCTCGAGTTTTTTTGTGTTTTTTAATTTTTCGCTTCCATTTCAAGTCTTCTCTGCTTCCTTTACTCTTCTTGGTTTTTCTATCAATTTTTGTTCCATCAAACTTCAATTTTCATGATTGAAAAGCTGGTTCAACTTTTCATGCTTTTATTAAATGATATTTTCCTCTGTATAGATTCATGATCATCATGTCCATTATCATGATGGTTGCTTCAACATGAAAACTTGAATAATGACTTTCAACATGATAATTCAAGGTGAAATTTGGTGGAAAGAAAAGAAATTCGTCTTGAGGATTTCGTTCAAATTTCTAGCTTTATCATGTATTTTCCCTTTGAAAGGGAAGAACAAAAAAAACTTGAAAAATATTGTATTCACATTAAAACAAGAAAGCTCAATATCAATCTTATCGTTTCAACAGTTGAAAGTCACTTGATGCTGAAACTACTGAACGATGAACAAGAAAACATTAAGCTTACAACTTGCAGCTTTCACTCAATCCTTTGGGTGCATAAAAATAATCTAGATTATCTCAGTTCATTCATCAAACATTATTTAATCAGTTTTCTGATCAAGAAAATCAATTAACGCCCGTTGAGACAATATAAGGATCCAGCGAAAAGATGGTGTGGTATATCGTTAGAAACTTTAAAATCCTTATAGCATTTTTTCAGATCTTTGTCAGATTAGTGATCGATTCTTCACAAATGTCCATTACGAGTTCAATCTTAGATGATTGTGTTTAATCACTTTGGGGTGATTACATAGAGGCAATAGATGGCAATATGACAAAACTGGTTAAATTCATATCGCCATTTAATAGAAACAATAGTTTTTTTCAGTAAAAAATGAGGGTAAATGAAGAAATGCTTGAAGATGAAAATTCTGAATAAAATAGAATCCTATAAAAACTAATCATGAATATGATTCATGATCATCAACGATTGATTAAACTGCTAATGATGGGGTCAAATTTGAAAGTCGCCATGAAGTGGTGAATACTGAGTTTACTGTTGAATCCATAAAAAAATCAAACAGCTAGAAAACAATTCAAAAGAATACGCTAGTTTGCGGCAATTTGAAAAAAGAATTTCAAGATCCTTTAATAAAGGACTAAAACTAAAAACAGAATTTACCCAACAAAATAAGTCTTAGTTATTAGCTCAGGATAAATACAATTAGCCCTTGCTGATAAGTCTGCTTGGACATTCAGAAGCAAATCTAACGCCCATCAGAGAAAAATTATTTGACCAACAATAACAGGGTTACAACATAGCAATCTAAGGGATATTCTCAATTTTATTGTCTACTAAACAGAGAATAGTTATCTATATCCTCCCCACCATGGTTCTGCCGCTTTGAAGAAGAAGAAAACACGTTGACAACGAGCTCGAGATTGAATAAGTTTTGTGGATTGACTTTCTATCTTCCTATGTTTTTGCGTTATTATTAAAATCAATTTATTAATTCCTCCTTATTGACTACATTTGTTAATTAGCACAATTAAAAATGGGAGACACAAAAAAAGAAAGATTTTGAAGTTAGACCTCAAGTTCTAACAACTATCAAATAGATCAAACTAAATATTTTAATGCCAGATGATTCGGCGAATAATTTAGTTGAATGGTTTGAAAACTAAAAGTTTGAAACAAAAGCTGAAGCATGGGACGATAAAAACTAGGTGCAAACGTCTGCCTATGTATTTGCAGGGTATCGCTAGAAGATGATACGCTTTCTACTGGAAAGAAACTGATTATTATGCACCTAAACAGAACATGGTAAAAGAACTTTGGTCTACATATTACAGAGCGAAGTTATCGGAAAGAATTTATGGAAATAAACAACCCTCTGGTCAGTCAGTTATTGCCTACATTTTAGAAATGAAAGATTTTTGTAGGAAATACGCTGCAAATATGCCAGAAAAACAAGTCATTAGAACATTTTAAGGAGAATGCTAACTGAGTTCGTCCAATTCGTATTTGAAGACGTACAAAATTTACTCATGAGAAGTAAAAATGCAGAACAAATGTTAAGTATTATTACTGCTTAGTAATCATTTTTAGTATGAAGTTTGAGTATCAGAAAAACTAACTATTTGATAATATCAACACTCAATAGTTAAAAAAGTTAGAATAGTTGAGTACCAACTATTAAGTATTAAATAACATATTCAATTCATGGTTCCATGTTTTTGGTCAATGTATAATCTTTCTATCAACACAGCCTGGATTTACGAAAATGAGTTTCCAAGCAGTCAACCAGATTGTCGACTAAGGTAAATTAAAGCGAGGTAAATTAATTTAAGGTTACCAGGATAAGCTGAGAATAGCACTGTAACAAATAAAAAGTCAACTTATCGATTGATTAGTTGTAACCGACTATGAGTTAATTAATCATAGTGCCAAGTCTGGCTCCGGTGGTTCCCTAACCTACCTCTCCATACACCTTACAGTTACCTTAACTAGTGTTAACTCAAATTGTATCATTTATATTGTAACGTTATTAATATTGTAACTCTGAAATTGTGAAATGGTCGCTACCGATTACTTTACTCGCTGGGTAGAGACCAGAGAACGAACAAAGCGAAAACCACAAACGTTGATGTTCAAATCAGAACTACCCATATTCTCGGTGGAATAGTGGATTAGAAGCCAATCCAGTAACTGAATGCAATGAATTTAATCCAGAAATATATTCACTAAATATTGAGAATAAGCAAGAAGTCGTTTGATAGAAATCATGCAATCAAGAAGAACCATTATTTGGGGCGATGCGCAAGAATTAACAGGAAGACTCTACCTCGAATTCACAGACCTCGTCCAATACGATATTGAACTAGTAAATCTCCAAGATTTGTATGGAACAGCTCCGTTAGAAACATTAATCCGATTCTTCATGCCTGACACTGGTGGACTTCAACAGACTAGAGCAGATAAACCTTACGATGGCAAAAACTATGAGAAGATAAGTCGCTATTTGCTGAAACTGTATCACAAGTACCATCAACTCACAGGCCTTTATGGACAGCTGCTCTCTGGACCTGAAGCTCGTGATCTATTAGTGGAAAACAAAGACATCGATTGGTGGATCAAGAACAGAGACTGTTCACAAAAGCGTCAGGGAGATGTGAAACAATAAAACAATAAAACACTTATGATTGCATAATTAGATGAAGAGATAGATAAATGTATTTTTTACTCTAGAAGATTCTAGAAATAGATAACAAAGACTATTCACCCTTTTCTTTAGATTTTAATTACTAATAAGATGCAACTAGAGATAATTTTCAATATATAAATGAAACTAAAAATTGTAACCGAACATTAGTATTTTTCCTTGAGTCAGCGAAGACTCGGAAGTTTAATAAAGACCTTTTCTATCAAACTCTTGGTTCTCCTCAATTCTGTTTCAAAGTTTCAAATAAATTTCTGATATCTTCAAAATCTCTGAATTCCAAATGATTATTAGTTTTCAGAAAAGATTTTATTTTATTGTTTATTTATAAGCGCCAATTACTTGAAGTCCAAGCTTTAATTTGAACCTCTTTTCATCACGCAAAACAATCTTCTCTTGATCAAATCATGATTTGTTAAATTTTATACAATTAGATGAACCATAAATTTAATAAAAATTAACACTAATTCAAACCATATAATTATTAAAATTTTTAATAATTTTTATCAAGAAAAGCAACAAGTGAATAGTGTATTGTAAAACAATAAACGTTCTATTGACCCAAATGCAATTAAATAATGATACTAATTTGCGTCAATAAGACGTTGGTAGATAAGAGTTTTTTCTTAATATCAACTAGATTAATTCTAAATATTTAAACCCAGGGAAATGTTTCATTTTAATCACTCTCTAAGTCAACTCTAAACTGTCCGGAACTCATTGTCTGAGTTCTGACTGAAAAACTAACCATCTTTAAACAACCATCATATTTATTAACACAATTTAAAAGCAGTATATAACCAAGTTTTATTAATAACGCAAAATAAAGTCAACGTTAAGTTTACCAATGTGTTACTCCGTGTTACTCCGTTACTCTTCACTATTCTTGAAAGTCTGAAAAGATATGGGGCTTATTTTACATGAAAGGATATGCTTAACGGGAATACTGTGTTTTGAATAATTGTATTATTAGGGTTAAAGATATTTGCTCAATGGAAAACAATAATCAAATTATAAATCCATTCCACTTTCAGCGGCTTCCAAAGTGCATCAAGTTAAACACCAACCCAACACCTACATTCATTGTTTGTGTTTTTTATTATGTTAATGTCCAAGCTCAGGATCATCAGTTTTCCCTGATTCCTAATACACCTTTAGACTTTTCAACTTTACTCTGTTGTATAGCCAAAGAAAATCAAAAGAAAATATCTTTTTTTATATTATCATTTTCTGTTACGACTATCCTTTCCTACTTCCATCTCTTTCACCTCCATTCCCACCTCCTCATCACCATCATCATAATAATCTTGCTTTGAAGAAGAAGAAAAAAGAAATGGAAAGAAAAATTCAAACAAAATTGAACAACTTTGTCAATTCAATTTTACTTTTTCTTGTTTACTATTTTTATTCCTTCACTTACTATTATTATTATTTTTGCTGGCCAATTCATCTTAACCTGATAATAAAGTTTAGCTAATGTTGAAAGTTTAAGATTACCAAGTAATTTAAGCTAATCGTTTCCAGTTAAGCCTTCATCATCATAATCACCGTCAAATAGTTCATCAATGGTTTGCTGCAATAAAATAAAATTTATAATTTGAACGATAAAAAACAGTTAAAACTTTTCAAATCTTGAACCAGTCCATCTTCAAGTTTTTGGTCACAGCTTTTGAAGCAACTACATTCAGTAAATTGTTCAACGTTTAGCTTCTTGAAATATCATATCAACTTGAATCCATAATGTTGATCAAAATTGAACCTTTAATGACACAGAATAAAAGTTAATCCTTTATCGGTAAGTCAAGTAAAACCAGAAAAAATTGAACAGAACATTTCTCATTGAGTTTATCATAACAGTTTTCAGCGTCAATTCAGAGCAAATTCAAATGCTGTAAATATGATCTTTTAAAATTGTGATTTACTCCAGTATCGATGTGTATAAAAATGCAAATTTTGTTTGCACTTCAAGTTAATATCAAATTGGCTCAATTAAATTACTTGTTTATTTATTCAAAAGACCAATAAATTAAGCCAAGCTGCTTACTTACTTTATTGATATTTATGGTTTTATTTACTAACCAGTTAATCATGAAGAACAAACTAATTGAATTAAATCTTGAAAAGCTGTTTAAAAAGATTTGAACCAAACGAATCATTTCACAAATAGTTAACCCGAATTTTCATCAACACAAACAACCACAATTTGAGAAGGCAAAACCTTTTAAATGTAAATGATAGACTCAAGATATGGCTCGAGGTTCACTGTAAAACTGAGGCTAAAATAATAATCACTAATCATTGCCTCTGTAAGTGAAAAATGATAACACTGGAAACTTGAGTTTGACTTCCAAATTGGAAACACAGGATTCCTCGAAATGACAATTGTGCGAAAAATTGCTCCAACCGATTCAATCATTTTGGATGGAAAATGAAAATTGAAGAAAATTGATTCCAATGGAGGAATTTTGAATTTGATACAAAAATAAATGAAAAACAGATTTACCTATTTGACAGGCAAGAAAAGGCTTTTATTTTTTGCATCAAAATGTTGACGATTTGCCATGAAATGCTTTGCTCGAGTATTAAACTTTTCAAAAGCTCATCTTATCCAGCAAATCTTGGTGGATGAAATTCAATTTAAGAATATTTCGCTTATAATTAAACCATTGTTTGTTTCAATTTAAAATTGGCTATTGAAGTTGTCAAAATAATTGCTCGATCAATGGTACAATATTTATCAAAATGATTGAGCGAAATGAGCATTATGCTCTTTGCCTGTAGTTAATGAGAGGAGAAGGCAGAGAAGTGAATGAAAAATGAAATTTAAATGCTATTTTTGTTTCATTGAATAGATGAGCAAAATACTAGTTGATACAATTTTATGCATTATAACTCATTGTTGGATTGTTATTTACATTAGCATGTTGTTGATGATGCACCAGTTTTTGGGTTATATTGTTGCTGGAGAAGAGAAAAAACGTTGATGAAAATGAAGATAATGGTCTCTGGGTATCATCATGATGCTGATCTCAGGGTAATGTGATCATCATTCATTTTATCCTCTTGCTTTTTACATCATCATCTTCATCATGATCATCATCTAAAAGTTTGTCCAAGTAAAGTGAAATATGCATTCAACAATAAATTGAATCTCTTTTGAAAGCATCTTCTTCTTCTATTATTGTTGTTCCTGTTGCTTTTTTCCCTATTATTACTTTCACCATGATCATCACCATGATACCCTGGGAACATGATTTTTCATTGTTTTTCTTTTTTCCACTTTTCTCATACAGTTAGTAATCTGTCAGATGAAGAAAAACAGGAACCGGAAAAAAACTCATGGGAGTTGATAAAAAATCACATTTTCCATGAGCTATTCATGGGCACTGGTAAACAGGGTGAAGTGAACAGTTACGAGATGGCACAAAAAAGAAGCAAGACTAACCAAAGATGAGAGAGGAAAAAAAGTTCAGAAGATAACAAAAGGATCATTTAAACGATAATGAAAAGTATTATACTTGTCATTACTCTTATTATTACATTTTCAGACTGACCATTATCATGATGTTAAGAAAAACTATCATCTTAAATCTCTTTATTACAATAAATTCACACTTTTTTCACCTTTATTCATCAAGTGAACATTTTTTTTCTGATTCAGTAGCTTTTTTGCTGCTTTTGTGTCCAGTTTTTTTGGAGCAACATCATGAGATGAACATTTTCAAGTCTTCTTGCTTTGTTTCAATGAGCCAACGACAAAACAGATGAAGAGCTGAACAACTAATGGTGTGTAATTAAGAGCAGCTTATTTATCTGATAATTTGGTTTGATACTCTGATTTAGTTGAACATCAACATTGATTAATGGTTGAAATGATAGAGTTGAGAATCGGTTGAAGAAAAGGAAATAAACAATTCTTTTTTCCCTCTTTTTTGCTTCTTCTCCTCTCATAATCACTTAACATTTATCATCTAATCAGCTTTATCAGTTGCTGTTTCGCCTGCAAATCATAATCATCATTATGATCATCAGCACAACTCAGCATTTTATCGATCAAAAAATTAAACTTGAAGAGATGAGCGATGAAAAAAAGGTTAACTAAGGTAATTTGCCGGAAGTTTTGACTTCCTTACATGTCAAGCTAACCAATGGTTTAAGTTATTGAAAGTTTATCGTTAATGAGGGCTGATTGAAAGAATTATTTCACCTTTCAACCCTTTTTGTACTCACACATTTGAGGCAATTCAACTAGAAAAAAACATGAAATTCAATATAAATAGTCTCATGTGAAGAAATTTCATTACTCCCTCATAAAACTTGGTTGATTCAAATTATTAATATTTTCAACTAGCTTTCAAAATGCACAGGTCTTGCTATTCTCTAGATTCGTAGTGTTGAAAGATGAGGTTCTAGTTAACGGAAAGAAAGTTTCAGAGTATACTCATTTAACTGTTAGCTCAGTTGTGCTTTGCTCTGCACTTCAAGACTCTGCTAATTATCCGATCTAAAATAACGTAACTGATTTTGACCCGAAAGTTTATATCGAAATGGGTCCCACAGCAACAATGGAAGAAGACCCACAAATTTTCAAAAAAGGTTAGGTTAGGTTAGGTTAGGTAGTACGAAAACATACGCTTCAACTCCACAGACCGGAAACGGAACTACCTCCACCCCCTTTCGCATGATTGATTTCACGCTCGGCTGTCTTAACGCTCGGCTGACCTAACGGCTGACCTTGACACCGTCTTTCGATATTAATGTTTTTAATGCTTCAATGATTTTTGACACCGTCTTTCGATATTAATGTTTTTAATGCTTCGATAGTTTTTGCACTTGACCGTTTGACACCATCTTACGGCATCTATTGTTTTAAATGCACCAATGATTTTTCACTTGAACGTTTGACACCATCTTACGGTATCTATTGTTTCAAATGCTTCAATGATTCTTTAATTGTTCAAGGCTGAACCTGAATGAATGTTTCCCTTCTGGAATTAACAAGTATAATCAGTGTGGGTCAAATTTCGATATCAAAATTAGCTTTTACCGCTCCTTTTATGCTAATTGTCTTATTTTAAGCTTATTTCAATGCTTAATTGTCTATCATCCTAATTATGCGTTATTTTTCACCTGATTAAGTTTTATCAGATGAGTGCAATGACTTGATTATTGAATGCATGTTTTCTTAAGCATGTTGAATCAGGTTAAGCTGACAGATGAGGTGATTTATCACATTTACTATTCTCAAACATGAGAATTCATTTATCAAATAATGAGTTTATGTTGTTTGAAATGCAAAGTGATTAATGGAATTACTTTTTTACCAAATAAGGAGATTATTCATGAGCTGTTTTTTCCCTTTTCATGAATTGAGATTCAGGGAATTACTTTTTTACCAAATAAGGAGATTATTCATGAGCTGGTTTTTCCCTTTTCATGAATTGTAAAGTGATTAATGGAATTACTTAGCTGTCAGATGCGCTAAATTCATTTCAAAGTTGTTTGGGAGTCTTGTATTTAAACTGAAATTTTCTTCAGAAAAGTATCACTCAGTTCTGGCTCTTTACTCACAACATTACATCTACGTTCTCATCTTCAATCATGGAAAACGGTAAGGTTTCTTATTCCATGATTTGTTTTCAGTCTAATTTTGTTTTGCTTTTTGCTTTTTGCTTTTACTTATACAGCCAACACTCAACTGACCCTTCGCTCCTCCCGCCGCAACAATCAGGCATCACAACAACAACAACAATCAAACGAGCAACCAGTCCAAGAAAGCTCTCAACAGCTCGTTCGCGTACGCGATCAGTGCTCAGAATGGGGCTGCAGGACAACTTGCTGGGCCATTGATCCTGAAGGAAACATTCAGGAGGCAGTCGTTTTCAACCCAGCCAGAGTTGGTCCGAGCGACCTGGAGAATCCTGATCCATTGAGGCCCGAGGACAGAATCAGCTGGATGGATATGAAGAAAATCAAAACCTTACACCAGCAAGAAACGGATGCGAGGGAATCAGTAACTAATGATCCCGTTCGTTTCAGATGCTTGTATTGTGAGTCGACTTTCAAAAAGATGAAGAGTTGTAAGGAGCATGTTGTCGGTTGGACACACTCACGAGAAAAATCTTGGCATATTCAATGCCCGGTGCGTAAGATCCGTGAAGAAATCCCGGATGATGGATTTGTCCAGGAAGGTCCCTACCTTCCAATGATGTTTCCTTGGGCTGGTTTCACCTGTGTCGATGCTGACTATGAGGAGGGAGTGGAAAAATTTACTATTAATTCGAAATTACAACATGAATTTGATTTATATCACATTGATTTAATACAACCACAAAACTGTGAACCCGATGAGAATGATGAGAATGAATAAATAAATAATTTTTTACTGAAAATTACTCATTTCATTTCTTTTCAAGTCAAAAAGATCGATCTATGATCAGAAGATTATTGAACTTTACATTAGATTTAAATTAGATACATATTACAATAAGTTTTATTTCTATTCATTGAAAAATGCGAATATTTCAAGTGCGGCAAAAATTTTTTTGAGAGCGGCAAATTGAGGAGAGGTCAGAGTATCTTAAATCGTTATTCAATCTCAAAAAAGTGCACTCATGAAGAAACCAAAGCATTTTAAACAATGACCAATTTGCTTTTTGACATACAAGGAAATTTGCAAAGCTAATTATCATATTTCAAATGCGGCAAAAATTTTTTTGAGAGCGGCAAATTGAGGAGAGGTCAGAGTATCTTAAATCGTTATTCAATCTCAAACAAGTGCACTCATGAAGAAACCAAAGCAATTAAATTCATTTCCATTGAAAATCAATGGGAATGTAACAATTGCTCATCAAACAACTACAGAGATTTGATCATTTCTATTTATTTGAAATGCACTTGTATCAACACTTATTTTCAAGCTTTAACAAATTTATTTTTCGCCTTAAAAAATTATGTGGTCATTCAAGCGGTCAATTCAAGCTTATTAGTCGTATAAAAAATCCGTTAATTTTACTGTTTATCATTATGCATGATTTAATGAGCGATTAATTCACGTGTGAAATGCCTTCTCACCCCGTTCTGCAGATGTTATTGGTTGTTTACAAAGTGTCATCATCAAACTGAGATCACTTTCACTCCGACCTCCAACCAGTCAACTTGTGTTATTAAAATGTTTTTTATTGTCAAATTGCCAATCCTCAACAAAATGAATTCTTCTAATGTTTCATCCGATTGGGATTTCAATGATCTATGGGATCATCCCAAAGTTACAATCAATACCAATGATGTGGACATGGTTGACACCGACAATGATGTTGGTAATGATGTTGAAATGCCTGTCAACAATGATGATCATGATGTTGAAATGGACGACATTTCTTCAAAGGAAAATTCCTTTGATGATAAGGAAAACTCACAAATAAATGTAAGTTCATTTTATTTTTTCGTTTTCTTCTCTTTTTCACTTTTTCATCTCTTTCGTTTCCATCTTTTTCATCTTTTCAGGATATTGCTGCCCGTTTCAAAGACTTCTCTCTAAGTTCCTTTGATAGGAGACAATTTAATGAATTGCTTTCTAAAATGGAGCAGGTTTCCCTTGAGGAAACCAGTGAGGTTTTATGACTTGACCGTTTTTATCTATCAAACCACGAATACTTTTTATTCCAAGAGCTAATACTTCTCCAATATTGGGTTGAAAAGGTTGCATTTTACTCTTCCTCGGAGAAAGTGGTGGTGGTCTGTCTATTTCAATTTCAAGCTTTGGTGGTTCTGTAACAAAAGCTTGCATGAGATTTGTCCTAGCAGCAGAAGATGAATTCACTGGTGTTGTTTTTTGTGTTGTTTGTTGTGAAAAAGGAGTTGAAAATTCTCCTCTAGGTGTAGAAAAAACATTTTCTTCTTGATCATCAGCTTCTTCGGATTGAACACCAATTTCTACTGTTTTCTTTTGAATTTTATCAATCAATCTTGTTTTTTGTTCGGCTGTTAAATTTGATTCGATTATTGCTTTCATGTTAATTTGTTAAGGTTTCTTCTCCATTTTTTCCAACATTAAATTATTTAATAATCTAATTTTCCTATCATTTGGAATATTTGCTTCAAACAATACGTTGGATGGATCTTTATATTGATCCTCTGGAATTAATAACATACGTGTTATTGTGTTCATTTTTTCATTAATTTTGAAGCAACAATAGAAGCTAATAATGATAAAGCTGGCTTTATTAATAGTGGTAAAAAGCCTCCTTTCTGAATTAAAGTTCTTTTGATTTTTGTACTATTTCTTTGTTTGGCGATTTTTCTCAAATCATTCTTATACAGTTTCAATGATTTTAATTTGTTTCTTGGTAATTTAATAACACCTTTCAAAATATTCCTTGCAATTTCAGATAAAACATGAAAAACTTTACATGGACAAGAAGATAAAATTGTTTTTCTTTCAGTCTTTCTTTGTCCTTGCAAGCTTTTTTAGTGTAGGGTAAACTTCAACTGCTTGTTTGACCGTCATTTTAATGTTGAATTCGATACGTTCAGCTTATACAAGTTGATATGCAATTATCGGAATTGAAAAAATGTTTGTTAATAATCTAACTTGATTTGGAGTCTCTGGTTTTAAATCAATAAATAAATATGAAAATGGTTGAGTGTGGCATGTTCGTAAACTTTTTGGAATTTTACAATTCTAGTTGGGAACATTTGTCTTGCTAAACTTGTGGCAATTGATTGATCCCTTTGGTTTTTGAACAAAACGATATATTGAGAGTTTAAAGAAATATTTCTACTTTCTATTCCTCTCATAAAGAAATTTTGGCAAATTAGTATTACTGATAAATTTCTATGATGACTTCCTTTTGTAAATAACTCTGATATCAATTTCGAATTTGATGCTTCATACATCAAGTCATCAATTATTATCCACGTTGGCCTTTTATCAAGTTTAATTTCATCAGGTAAACTTTTTATAAATTCAACATTAAAAAGTGAATTAAAAATTTCTTGATATTCACTGTAAAAATAGATTATCCTTTCGGGTATTGGATCACAAATTGTTTCTCTTTTAACGATTAGTTTTCTAACAAACTCAGTTTTACCGCTGCCTGTAGGACCCGCAATAAGCATAGTAAAAGGATGACGTAAATATATTTTAAAAGACATTTTAATTTTTCAAATTAGTTAAGTTATACTTATATAATTTTCGATTACAATTTTGATTTTTTGATTACAATTTTGTTTGATTACAATTTTTATCAATATTGATTACATGATGTTTCATCCAGCATTTCCAGGCATGTTACCACAAACATCCTGTCTTCGTTGCTGTTCACGATAAGCTGGGCCTTTCTCAACCCACTTCTTCATGCCGATTACTGCATTTAGACTGCATTTCCCAGGATTTACATGTAAGCTACATGGTTCCAACCGAGTGTTTATACCGCTCCAAGTTGCACCAAGCTTTCCAAGGTTCAATCTGGGAATACCAAGGGCCCTTAACATATCTTCAGCCTCCTTGGATTTACAAGCAGCAAGAAAATGGTCGTCATCAAGATTAAATTCATAAAAGGCAATGATTATATCATTGATACTTTGTATTTTGGCACCTTTGTCAACTTCAAAAGGTAAACCATGATGTTTGCGTGTTAGATACAGTGCCTGTCGCTGATCATTGGCAGATAGTTGATCCATCTTTAGCTCATGGTCAACACTAAATACACTTCCACCATGATCACTAAGGACAGCACATTCACGAGGATAAAATACATTGTTGGCGTAAAAGCCTTGAACATCAATATAGCAGCAAATGTAATCCATTTTCTTGTGAGCATTTTGAACTTTCTCTCTTCTATTTATACTCTCCGATTGCTCTCATCAGCAGAGTGAGTGATCGAAGGAGCGGGGGAAATTCAGCATGGACACCGCGCAAAGATTTCAAAAATTCTCCGTTGACTCTCAACATAAAGTCATTGCGAGTACAAGGTCCAGGGGGTAGAATCATTTCCCCGAAATTATTCATATATGTGTCAAAAATTTTTACACAATTTGTTTTTTAGAAATTTGATAGCTTCGGCAGGAAGTTTATTGCCGGCAATTATTTCTTCTTCTTCTTTGAAGGCATGGTCGATTGATTTTATTTCACTTTTCACTTAAGTGGAAAAGATGAAGGCATCTTCAATTGTTCGGGCTGGAGCAATTGGGCAGCAGACAAATTCTCGTGGTCTTAGTACACTGAGAATGAAATTCACACCACAGAGATAGATGTCAAGTGGAGCTATATCCTTCTCTTGGATACAAAGACGGTGATTACGCTTAATAAGCATGATTCCTCCGCTTGTTGATTCGATGGTCAACTCATCAACAACCTTTTGAGCGGGAGTGTTGCCTTTAAGCACTTCTTGAATGAAGATGTCAAGTTGAATTAACTCCCATCGCTTCATGTTGACACCGTAAGAAGTGGGATAATCCTTCACAAAAAGACGCAAGTCAGCACGACTGCAAACAATTTTGCCGTTGCCGTCTGTTGCCCATGATAGGGTTAGACGGAGGTCGTTGATTTTCACAGCTTTCAAAGAGTGCCAGTTTAAAGTTGACATTATGATTTCAGTTACTTTACTGATCTTTTTGATCAACATCATCTCTTTTTATACTTGTCTTCTTCTTAAACTCTCGATATGCATCACGAAGCTCATTATGCGTTTTTCCGCCGGTAACAATTAATTTTCCAGAAGCATAATACACAACACAAAGGTTCTTATTCTTCCAGACATGTGCAGGGTAAATTTCCGGTTCGTAAGAAAGACCAATTAAATTAATTTTACCACGAATATGTGCAACTGATGTCATATTCACAATTTTAACGAATTTTGCACTTGGAAAACGTGACTTTATGAATTTTTTACTTCATTTAATCTTTTAAAACCTGTAGCAATTATTTTACCGGATTCAAAGAGCAGTAAACAGTTACTTCCTTCTTTAATTACATCAGCATTGAACTTGGACATTCTTGCAGCTAAACGGATCCTTTTTCCAAGGTCCCATAGTGATACGATATTAACAATACGCATCTAGAACAATATAAAAGTATTCTTTGAATAATAAAACGATAATTAAAGCTAATATTAACATTAATACATAAAGAATTGCATACATTGGTAATTACTGAAGCTTATTCCTTTGTACTTTACTATTTATACTTGTTAATTCCAGAAGGGAAACATTCGTTTCCCTTCTTTCATTCAGGTTCAGCCTTGAACAATTAAAGAATCATTGAAGCATCTAAAACAATAGATACCGTAAGATGGTGTCAAACGGTCAAGTGCAAAAACTATCGAAGCATTAAAAACATTAATATCGAAAGACGGTGTCAAAAATCATTGAAGCATTAAAAACATTAATATCGAAAGACGGTGTCAAGGTCAGCCGTTAGGTCAGCCGAGCGTTAAGTCAGCCGAGCGTGAAATCAATCATGCGAAAGGGGGTGGAGGTAGTTCCGTTTCCGGTCTGTGGAGTTGAAGCGTATGTTTTCGTACTACTGAGGTTCTAGTTAACGGAAAGAAAGTTTCAGAGTATACTCATTTAACTGTTAGCTCAGTTGTGCTTTGCTCTGCACTTCAAGACTCTGCTAATTATCCGATCTAAAATAACGTAACTGATTTTGACCCGAAAGTTTATATCGAAATGGGTCCCACAGCAACAATGGAAGAAGTAGCACAAATTTTCAAAAAAGGGTTATGTTTTTAAAGACATGGCCAATAGATCAGTTTTAATGTCTAAGCGAAACTGAGCCTATAGATTGATATCAATAATATTCGTGCCGAGATACTAAATTTTTTTCATGCTTATTAGATGGACACCATTCACTACTGCAGTAACTTTCATAACTGTATCAATAGTTTTCGTTTTTTGGTGCTTCAATCCTTTGTATAATTTCAGATACTTTTGTTAAATATGGAATATTGTGAATATATTAGTACATTCGTAATTATGGATTCATGTGTAGGTATTCAACTATTGATAAAGATTAAAATTGATTGTAACATGTAAACTTAGTAGTTTCATTGGTCAATTTGAAAAAAAATCACCTTTATTAACCCAAAAACTTTGTTTTCTTTAAATATTTTACAGAATGGATGATCAAAATAGATCCAGCCTTGCTAACTGGAGGCATGTGAAGGAATATGCGGAAGAAAAAATCGAATTTTACAATGATCTTATTGAGGATGAAGAATTCCCTCTTCCGAGGCGTGTACTATATCGATACATGTTATATCTAGCAGTCCTAGAACAGATGTTGGAGGCCGCTAACACTTATAAAAAATTATATTTCATAAAATTACATGGCCACGGAAGAACCACAAGATACCAGGCCCTGGTGGGAGACATGTTTGTTGCCCTTGAACAAATAGAAAGATGTATAGATTGCAACAATTTAACCTTCTTTTACGCCAGCATACGTAAAGAATATATAGAAGAGTTCAAAAACTTTGTTCGATTCTAGTTAATTAAACTTTAGAATAACTAATTGTAAATCATTATCATGCAAGTTGTAAATGATAATCATGTAGTGTAAATTGTAAACTTGAACTTAAATATAATCATAATCCAAAAATTCTAACTAATATAATTCTTCTTATTTCTTTTAGAATGGATTATAGACTAAATAGATGGTTGTCCACGAAGCGATCGGATGCGCTTCAAACTAAAATCATAAATGATTTACTACGATCAACTAATATTCACTTCGACAGATCAGAAAGACGAAGTTTCCTCGCATCAAAAGGTATTTGTGAACGAATGGTTCATATAGTCGAAATCTATTGCAGATACCATCGGGCGAAAATCGCGAATCGTATAAGAAAAGTCCGGGATTCAACAACACTTATTTGTATACTAATAGATGATATCGAAGAATTACTAGATAAGTATCAAATGATGAACTATTATTCACTTTTTCCTAAGGAAATTTTGCATGAATTCAGCAATTCGGAAATGATATTAATTTAGCAAATTAGACCTTGAATATTAATTGTAAATGATTGCTATAAAATTTAATATATTGTATTAATATAATAATCTATTTACTATAATATTTTTTAAATAGTAATCATGTAGTTCAAAATTCGTAAATCGTTAATACCAATTGTAACTCCATCATCATCATCTGAATCAGCTAAATAGTCGTAAGAGGGACCGCTTGAGCCTGAGGAGGGGGAATGCTGAAAATGTGAGAGTTGGCAAATATAGCTTGCCAACTCTCTAAACAGAGGTTAGGATTATTTTGAGCATAACCTTATAAGGTTATGCACAGGATGTGCATAATGATGACGAGGATGAAGATGAAGATGGAGACAATATATAAAAATATAATAAATTGTAAGTTAGAGAGTAGTATGGCTCCCGTTGTAACATCACAAACTTAATTTATGTTCAAAATTAAAAGTAACCTTTTTTTATCAATTGGTGAAATTTATTTAAACCTGGTGATTTTTGCCAAAAGCATTGAAACTAAAAACAGAATTTAATTAACTAAAGAGGCCTGAATTACTAGCTCAGGCTCAAATACAATAGCTCTTGCTGATAAGACTGCTTGGACATTCAAAATTAAATCTAATCAGTACCAAGAAAAAAATAAACAGCCATTAATATCATGGTTACAAAGATCGGATCCAAGAGAAATTGTACATTTTAGTTTGCATCTAATGCTAATGATGCGTCAGCCACAGTACCGTTTCCTCTGTCTGTCATGTCCATTGTAAGTGTTTGAAATGGTATCACTATTATAGCTCAGTTAAGCTAATGTGAGTATATCTGTTCCAAAAATTTTTGTAATATTCATAGCTTTATTGCCCAACTTATCAAACGCATTAATGAGCAAGTTTATATCAGCCCTATTTCGTATCATTTTTGGATGAGCGTTCGCTTTTTCTAGCGCTAATCAAATGTTATCATGAGTGTAATAAAGGCCTGCGATGTTGACGCAATCTGGATATTTCTAAACTCCACATACTGGAATGAGATGTATAAATGAAGTGAGGGTTCGTTAAAAATCATGGGAAATATCATAATTGAACAGTCAATCACCTGAGTTATCACCGAAATTAATGCTCTCAAATCATTCATCGAACCAGCTCAAGCTAATTATATCTCTGATGTATGGATTAAGGTCGCGTGCATCAAATAATATGATTAATTCTGCAAAATTCAGGCATCCATATGAATGGCATATGTAGTAAGTAAAAGTCTGGTTCTGGACTACTTGTCCGTACTGAGACAACTCGTCCGTACTGGGACGCATTGACACCGGGTTTTTTTTGATGAAAAAAACATTTTTTGATAATGAAACTTGTTTAATGAGATCAACTGAATGGTTTATGAAATTCTACAAATTGAATACTAATGGCATTGAAGATTTCTATTATTTTCTCTTTCAACTAATTCTTTTGTGCCAGCTTCTGCCCATTGGAAATACCTTACTTGGAATACCTCTTTTGGGGATCCGAAGTATTTTTCCCATTTGGAGTCTATATATTCTATAAACTTTTCTTTTTCTTTGATCTCATCCTACATCTGCTGGATTCTCTCCTGATAATTTTCAATCAACAACTGTTGACCATCCAGGATGATTTCGAGTTGGTCAATTCTTTCTTCTTTTTCAGCCTTCTCTCTTTCTATCTTGTCATTTTCTCGTTTCTGGGCCAGGAGATAAGTCTTTAACCGCTTCACTTCATTTTTAATATTCATATTCTCAATCTTATCCCTTTCCGAAAGATCATTATACATGATTGCGTTGTTGATCATTCGTTCCACACTTTCAGGAACTTGTCCGTTGGCTCTTTCAATCCAGTTTAGAATACATTTTAAGCCGACGGTTAATGGACAATAAGAACTAGAAATAGAAACAGACATTAAGTATAAAGGATTTATGTGTATTTCTTTCAACAAACCTTATGTTTTTCATGATGGAGACTTAGAAGGATCACTTGTAATAATGGATGAATGATAATAGATGAAATTAATGAATTCAATTAGAATTAGCACAATTAACAATTATGACAATAGAGATGGTTGTAAATTAAAATAGAATTTTTTTAAATAGAATTTTTTGACCGTTAATTAAGATTAACATCAGTGCCATCTAATGATTGAGCGTTACACTCTTTATGCTAAAGCTAAATGAGCCAAATTTGATTTTAATTACAATTAAATGGTTTTCATTGTTAATTAGCTATAATTAACCAAGATTTGACATTGAATTACCCCATTTGACAGGGATTAAGTCCTATTTGACCTTGAATTACCCCATTTGACTGGAATTAAGTCCTTTTTGACCGTGAATTACCCCATTTGACTGGGGTTAAGTCCTAGTCCAAGTATTGGTCGGTCTTTTTCGCATAGACTTACAATATTAGCAATTGAAAAATTAAGCGAGCTTGACGACATGGTTATTTGTAGGATGATAGAAAGTACGAATTAATAAAACCAAAATAATGATTAGGATCATTATGAATCCAACCACGTTCTTATAGGTTAACCAATCCATTTTTTAATGAATAACAAATAAAATCACTGTCTTATATAGTTTAGGTCTTAGAGCATGCTCTGTCCTAGAAATGGAAGTTTGTTTAAATCGAAATCTAATAGCACACCGTCATACGGTGTCAATTTGTCCCAGTACGGACGAGTAGGGTCCAGAACCGGACTTTTACTTACTACTGGCATACCAATGTAGTTTTTTTGCCCATTCTCCTGGTTTTACATTAGTGGTAATATGGTTAAGGGTAACTGTATCCTCGGTACTATAGAAAGTCGAAAAAATTTTGATAAGTGCATTAGAAATCGAAACAAAAATTTATCATTCTTTTTTCGGAAAAATCGGGTTTTTGATCTCAATTTTGATAATGTTTCCTAAACGGAAGACGTTAACGCTGTACATATAATTTTCTGTCCTCTATCTATTGCATGGGGTTGCGACTTGAAATCATTGAAACACCTTAGACGCTTGTGAGTATTACAAATAGTCAATAAATTTTCAAATCATTGCCATGGAGAATAACTTGTAACTTCTTTCAAGGCAATGATTTAAAACAGTAAAGAACCAGAATCAAAAAAAGATTGAAAGTTTGATACTCAACTGTTTCCCTTTCAACACTTTCACTGTTTTTTTTGCATTCCCTCCTAACCTCCAACTCATTATTTTTCATTTACGTTAATCAAATCGTCATTAAGGTGCAAACTGTAATTGGATGAAGAAAGCAAGATGATAATGATGATGAAAAGAAAGAGTTGCAAAAAGGTTAGACTATGGTGACAACATGAATTGACTCAACTTTAACAATAAGTAGCAATATATTCAACTAATTTTATTAATCAATATTAGATTAACCTTGAATTTAAAGAGAAGGCGAAAAAAAGGTGAAACTTTCATGTAACTTGAAGCCATGTTTTGTTCATTATTTGAATACAAGTTTAATCATTTGGGTATTAGGTAATTGGTCTTACTTGATAGACTAATTTTCACTCTATTATTAACAACAAAATTAACAGTTAAGGAAAATATCATTA
This sequence comes from Tetranychus urticae, assembly GCF_000239435.1. Next base: position 306,047 of record NW_015449945.1, on the reverse strand, counting down.
GCAAATAAACATTGGTTTGAGTGGAAAAGAAAACAATTTAATCAACGAAACAAAATTACGTGAAAAATGATGTCCTTTTAATGAGTTGAGAAAAAGTTTCTACTCAAATGAATTGCTCAGTTTTTCATGCAACTTGCATACTCATGAAACTGCTGGAATTGCTCAGCAAACCTTCAATCCATAAAGTTCATCTTCATGTTGGACAAAAACTGCAAGCTCTAATAGTTTATATTCATACAAATGAATCTGCAATTTCCTCATTTCATGGAAGCAAATATTTTCCCAAGCTTGAATTTTGCAGATAAAGTTTACTGAACTTTCGATTGAAATCTCACAGATCAATGTCTTTTCATTATTTGATAAATGAAAACACTTTTCACAAGTCAAGTTGAAATTCATTTCTAATTCAATAATTTGCAAACAATCGCAAAAGTATTTGATCAAAATGAATCGAAGAAGAAAATTTTCAAATGTTCAACTTCGAAATAGGAAAATGAAACTCGTTATGATACTTTTGCTTATTACTTTTTCCCTGAAAAATCTCTTGTTTCATCGCAACTCAATTCTGTTTAAATCACTCATTTTTTTCGTTTCATTTTTTTCCTTCTCTTCGATAAAACAAATGAAAATATTTTCTTTACAAATAATATCAAAATACTCACACTTGTTCCAACTTTGACAAACTTTTTTTTCTCTAAATTTTGAAGATTCTTCACACTGACCAGCTTTCATTTCATGATGGACTCGGCATGTTATCTTCTTGTTATATTGAACTTTCAGTGGAAACATTGAGATCCATCAGTAAAATGAACAATAAAGAGTTGACACGAAATTTTCCAGTTACAAGATCATCTGTTTACTACAAAACCAATCCAAAACAAGGTGTTGGAAATTTCATTAGTTTGACAAATCTCAGGTTCCAAACTTGAAATTGAATTAGAAAATCATTTTTTTCTGTATTTTATAGATTCCATATAGACAAAGAGTTAGACGAAATAAATATTGTTAAAGTCAATCAAGTCGACGATTCATGATGAGCTCATTTACGATTGAAAAAATGGTTAACAAAATAACTAAAACAAGGGAAAGTGGAATTTTTTTGAAAAAATTTCATGAAAGCTTCAACCAAAAAGATTCATCAAGTTGATAGAAAAGGAAGGAAAAACGTTTTACATGTTATTTATTGAATTTCTTTGCATTCAAAGTTATCAACATTTTCATCTTTTCCCAGTCTAAGTCTTGCCTCAACAATATAACCAAAGTACTTTTACCAATTATTCTGATTGAATCAATTCTCTCGACTGATTTAGTTTATCAAATTGATTTGATCAAAAAAAGGGATTCATTGCAATTTTCGTGTCATTTTTTTGATTCAATTTCTTGCAAAACTGTAACTATTTTATTCCTTTGGAACATTGTTTTGCTTGAAAATTTCAAACTTGTTTCGAAGCAATCGATGGCACTGTCCGAGTTGACAAGTTCATAGTTGTTTTTGTCAGTTTTATTAATTAAATATCGATTAAAAGTGAGTTATCTTGTGTATGAGTTATCTTGTGTATCTGTACTACTACTATCCTGTCAGAATTGGCTAACAAGTTATAGTCAACTTTTTTTTACTTTTCTGGGTCGAAATATGAGAGTTGAAGGTTTCATGTCAACACAAAATTATTATCACCATGGATAATTTTTGTCAGCATTGTGATTAATTTCAATCTCTCAATGAGATAGAACAAAAAAATGTATTCTCTCTGGTCTTGCCTCGAGTACCAATTAATCTCATTCCGTCAACTATTGTTACCATTTAGCAGCCAACTAATCATAAATTCAATCAACGAGAAAAAATAGCAAAACATTTAATTAAAAAAGTGGACCAATGAGCAAATTGTTCAACAGGGATAAGTTATAAATGATGATGACAAAGCCAATTCCCATTGAAATGCTTAGATTGATATTGAGAAACAAGCAACAATCAAAGCGATTCATACACATGTACTTCATTGATATCTTCAGAGGATGCTTCGATGTGATTGCATCCACTGCACAGTTTTGTATTAGTATTAGACTTACCCGTTCGAATTAAAAGCGAATAAAATTTGAACTATTTCTGATCTAGATAATCATTATGAGTAATTCTTGCCTTCTGCATCTATCGCTTTTGTAATCCATATGAGTTGAGGCACTTGAATGCACTTCGAAAATTCAACTTTAAAGGCTGATGAGGCAGTGTATGTTGGAGAGGTCATGCATCTACAGCCTAAAGAAAACTTAACAGTAGAGAGGTTTGTCTTTCAAAGGGACTTACTATTAGTAAATTGTATTGTCTTCATGATCGATTATAATAATATTGATAAGCAGCAATAAGAAAGTTAAATGTGAAAATTCAGAGGAAAAACAAGGAATATAAAATTTAATTCATTTGACAGGGAAACTTTCACTGCTTGCTTTGAATTGATACTAATAGATATTAGTATCATTGAGCTCAAATAAAAAGGGGAAGAAAGTTTAGAATGAGAATAAAAATGTAAATAGTTATCCAAGGCAATGATACATGAATCGTCTTCAATGTCAGAATGATAAATAATTTGATTTGCAAAAATGAAGAACCAGGATATAAACAAATAAGAAACAAAACGATCCAAGATTACAATCTGTTGCAATGGTTGAATTCAGTGAATAATAAATGATGTGAATCAGTATCTTGAAGAAAAAATCATGTTTCATTGAAACTAATTGTACTTTTTGGAGGAATATTGATTTTTACAAGAGAACTAATTGATGATGAAAAGCTCTTTCAACTCAAATTTTCATTTATCCAAACTTTTGGAACTTTTCACCCTTCGTTTGTGAGATGAAATATTTGTCCAAAAAATGGCATTTAATTAGTGCAGGGAAGGAAAATTCATTCACACAAAAATTCTTTTATATTGACCAAGTTTGATGCGATGATTAAAAAGGTAAAACAAGTGGATATTTTCACAATATTGTGACGAAAACTAAATATTCAGTGTTAATTGGAGTGCATAATTTTGATATTTCATTGGAAATGAAGAGTAGATGGAAGTGAAAAAGTAGCAAAAAGAAACGAAAAAATGTTTATTTTTTATGAGCCAAGTTGAAAAGTATAATGTAAAATATCAATAGTGAAATATCAATATATTTTCAGTTATAGCTGCGATATTGTGGAATAGCTTAGAGTTTACAAAGAAAACAAGAAAATGGTGCAAAAGTTTTGATAATGAAAAATCAAGTGAAAAGTCAAATAAAAGCAGTTTTGTGAAACTTAGTTTGGTTGCAAACTCGTTGAAGTATCATCATAATGGAGGAAATAGAAAGTGAAAAAGTGTACTGAGACTATGAATGTTTAAGCCTAATATCCTACCTTATAAAATTACTCATGCATATGATGCTGTTTCATCAAGCATTGGTCAACTATGTAGATAGTCATAGAATCATTGTTAGCTGCATCAAAGAGAAAAGCAGCCTCTTCGCTCTTCACCGATCCTCTGAGCTACAGTTTACTTTGATAACAAGAAATCAGTCTGGGATGTGCCTCAAGATATTCTCTATGATGAACCCGCAATTTTGCCAACTACAAAATGACAAAAAAAGAAAGGAAAATTCAGTATTCTGCACCTAAAAGGAGTGTAAAAATGAGAAAGTTATGGTAAAAAAGGGTAACTAATCATACATAGGGTAATGATTGACTGACTAACTTAATGTCAAAAACTACTTTATATTATCTAACTTAATAGAGAATGCATTCAGAATCAAGTTCTCATGAATCCAGAACACTTATATCAACTCAGGATGTTACAGTCCTTCACGCGCTCCTGCGGCTACCACTTCCAGCACCCAGTCCACCACCACGTCCCGAAGCAGCTGGTGCTGGTTCGCGTGCAACGTTCGCTAGTCCATATACCCAATCACGTACTCCTCTCACGCGGGTAAGGCTACGGGATCGATGTAATGAGTGGTCTTGTGAGACAACGAAGTGGCACTACGATTCCTACGGTAGGCGTAATCGTGTGATCCAATTTGGCGGCTTTCTTGTCCAAAACTGCGAATTGGAAGATCCAGACGATCTCAACAGTGAGGACGAAATCTTCACGGAGGAATGGGCAACTATAAACCTCTGTTTCAGGCAGACTAGGAGGCTAGAGCTTACATAGTTGATAATCCGGTGAGGGTTTGATGTCTGTATTGTCGAGCCATTTTCAAAAAAATGGGTTATCTTACCGATCACCTCTTGGGAAGGAAACATACCAGGAAAAAGTCTTGGCACATTCCATGTATGGTCAGGTTAATTAAGGAGAAGATCCCAAATAATGGTTTTGTCCCACAAAGACAGTACCTGCAAAAGATGATTCCTATTAAAAAAAATAACTTATATATTATTTTTTTCCCAAATAAATTTAGAACATTTTTGAATTATAAAAAAATGAATTTTATTGAAATTTTTGAGTAAGAATAAATTTGACAATTCTATAATAACGTTTTGCGTTTTACGTTTGTCCGATTGACGTCCGAAAGATGACAGTCAATCAGCTCACAAATTTCATAGCATGCTGATTGTTAATTTTTCGTTGCGATTTTGATTTATTCAGGCTCTCCATGTATTTAAATGCTTTATTTCGCGACCGCAATTACAATCGCTTGCGGATCGCATTAGTAGCTTTTTCTTGGTTTTGAATGAAATGAAATGACTCAATCAATAATGATTCAATATTTTTAAAAAAATGAATGTAAGATTGAAAATTATATTGTATCTTAAAAGACGATAGATAACTTATAGATGAATTTTGCGCGTAAAAATTTAAACATTTTGAATCAAAAAATGAATTTTATTGAAATTTCAGAAAAGAAAAGGAATTTAAGATTTTACAATTCTGTTATATCGTTTTATTGTCCGAATGACGTCCGAAAGATGGAGGTCAATCAGCTCACAAATTTCATAGGCATGCTGACAGTTAATTTCGGCGAGAATTTTTCGTTGTGCTTTGAATTTATTTAGGCTCTCCATGTACTTAAATGCCTTGTTGCGAAAAGATATCCTGAATATTATTATATCCTGAAAAGATGAAAAAGATGAAAAAGTGAAGAAAACGAATAAAAAATAAAATAAACTTACATTTATTTGTGAGTTTCTTTTGTCATCAAAGGAATTTTCCTTTGATGAGATGTCGAACATATCAACATCATTGTCAGTATGATCATCATTGTTGACTGACATTTCAACATCATTGTTGGCTGACATTGCACCATCATTGTTGGTGTTCATCATCACAATATCCACTGGATTTATGACAACTTTGGGATGAACCCATAGATCGTTAAAATCCCATACTGATGAATTGTTGTTAAAATTCATTTTATTGATGATTAACACTTTGGTAAATAAAGAACAATTTAAAGTTGTTTTGTTGGAGGTCGGAGTGAAAGTGATCTCAGTTTGATGATGACACCGATAACATCTGCAGAACGGGGTGAGAAGGCATTTCACACGTGAATTAATCGCTCATTAAATCATGCATAATGATAAACAGTAAAATTAACGGATTTTTTATACGACTAATAAGCTTGAAATGACCGCTTGAATGACCACATGATTTTTGTTATGGATTGGTTTTGTCACGTGAAATTGCGATGTAAATAAAGACATTTCTATTGCATTGTTATTAGAATGTTCTGACTCGTATAAATTCTTGATGATGTGACTTATTTTGAATTTGCCAAGATCAAATCGTAGTTTAGACATGATTCTATTCCTCGACGGTGAAAAATTTCATCATTGACACCAGTATATCTAATTGCATTCAAAAACATACAACCGAAATTAATTGGCAAATTTATTTATTTATGAAGGAATTTTATTCATAACAAGCAATTACAATTGAGGTGCTTCAGCAGTTTGACCACGGTAATCAATGTAATGAGCATTGAATTGCCGTTGGTTCGTCTCAGGGACAACGAAAATTTTTTTTCCCTTCGTCGTACTCTGGGTCAACACATTTGAATGCTGCCCAAGGATATTTTTTTGGCAGATAAGAATTCTGTTCAACAAATCCTCCATTGGGGATTTTTTTCACATCTCTTCGAGTCGGGAATTGAATATACCACCTTTTGTGGTCAAGATGGTCTCGCCCAACTACATGCTCACGTAGATTGATCATTCTTTTGAATGTGCCAAAACACAAAAGGCACATAAAACAAACTGGATATTCTTTAATAGGTTTCCTTGCCTCTGCTTCGAGGACATGAGAGGTTTAGTTTTTTTAATACCGTCCAAGCAACTCTTTTTTCATCGCGGAGGTCCTATTGGTCGTCCAGGTCCTCGTAAAACAATCTAGCATTCTTGAATCCGACTTCAGCCTGCCGTCGTCCATTAGGATCAAAAGCCCATCTTAAGGTTGTGCATCTCCACTCTGCACATTGGTCCCGAACTCTAACGGTTTGCCGAGTTCTTTCTGCGGGGGACTGGTCTTGAGAAGTTGAACCACCAGGAACCACAGAGGAGTTTCTCCGTGATGCTCTTGTTTTTTGATGGCGTGTTTCTGGATGGAAATAAATAAATAGAAATTAAAACAAATTAGTATCGAACGAATTAATAAGTATTACATTAGAAAATCCAGCCTTACCATTTGACATGATTGGCGATGAAATAATTATAGTTAATGTAACAGTTGAAGTGAACTGATGGAATGATGATATTTAAGTGTTACTTTTCTTAAGAAAATTTCAGCTTAAATACATGACTCCCGAACAACTTTTAAATAAATTATCTCATCTGACATCTGAGTAATTTCCTGAACAACTTTGTTATTCTTGAATAATCTCCTTATTTGGTAAAAAAGTAATTGAATGAATCACTTTGCATTTCAAACATCATGAAAAGAGGAAAAACAGCTCATGAATAATCTCCTTATTTGGTAAAAAAGTAAATTCTCTGAATGAAAACATGGATTCAATAATAAAGTCAATGAACTCATAAGATATAACTTAGGATTAAATAATCCAATAAAGATCTTGCCTATGAAGATTTTCCTACCTATGCTTGCTTGGCATTTGTGCTTTAAAAAACCTAAAATTAGAGCATCGGCATAAACCAAGGAAAATAGTCAATTTTTGACATTTGGAAATTTGACTCTTAGTAATTATACTTATTAATTCCAGAAGGGAAACATTCAGGTTCAGCCTTGAACAATTAAGTGAATAAAACGGAAGGAGAATAATTGAAGCATTTAAAACAATAGATACCGTAAGATGATATTAATTAAGAAAATCAAACGGTCAAGTGTAAAAATCATTGAAGCATATAAAACCGTAGATACTGTAAGATGGTGTCAAAAATCATTCAAGCATTCAAAAGATAGGTATCAAAAGACGGTGTCAAGGTCAGCCACTAGGTCAGTCGAGCGTTAAGTCAGTCGAGCGTTAAGTCAGTCGAGCGTTAAGTCAGTCGAGCGTAAAACCAATCATGCGAAAGGGGGTGGAGGTATTCCCGTTGCCGTTCTGTGGAGTTGAAGCGTATGTTTTGGTACTACTCACTGGTCAACCAAGTTTGACTAAATATTTATCATAAAAATTCATACTAAAAATCAATATATTGGTTTTTATAGTCGTTACAGTGACTTTACCATTTCCATTTTCGACTTTGTGTGCTTGTAACGCATGCTTGCTGCTATCGGCAAAAAACTCAAAAGAATAAATGAAAAGTTATAAAGTTTTGTTTCAATAAGGACCAAGAATCGCCTTTTCCTTTTCTACAACTTTTTCTTCTCTTATACATTTTAGTGTTTTATTGCACTAGACATTTTTGTCAAAAGATTAGAGCATTTGTGACTTTTCAAGAGTAGCTACGGAGGGTTGTTACTGAATTACAAAGGTTTAGCAGTCTTGTAATTACGATACTTGTTAATTGTAAATTGTTTTAAACTATAAAAAGTTCAAATTATTTAGTGCGAAAATTTCTAATTAAAAAAATTTCACAAAAAATTCAATTTAAAATCTAAAATAATTGAAATGATTGAAAATAAAATGTACTAAGATTTGAAACGAAAACCTCCAAACTTTCACCTACTCCTTTGCGCACTAGGCTACACCTTACTAGACAATTTTCAATGTTTTCATTGTAATGCAAAAACTTCGAATCTAAAAATCTCACAAATTTTACAGAAAAGCAGACGTTTGTATGGAATCTTGACTCTGTCGATTGAGCTGTCTCATTAAAATCGGTGAGTTTGAAGTAAAAAGAGTTTCCTTGTTAGTAATTCGTTTGAATATCTCCGTTATTTGAATTAGCAACTCAATCAAATTCGTTCGGTAAATTTTGAAATTTCGATCAATCTTCCCAACTACGAACTTTTTTAACTTAAAACTCTTGTATCTCAAAAATACAATAATTTCTACGCAAAAGCATGAGTTTCAAGCATAAATATTCTAATCCTTTATTATAAATAATCAGCAAACTTATCGTTTACTAATAATTTAAAATCTTTTCATCTCATTGCAAAATTATCATGAATAAACTGAACTTGAAGAAACTTTTTAACTGAAGACTAATAGAAAACATGTGTTTATGGTAAAAATTATCATACATTTGAATAAGTACAAATTCATGTAAATCAGAATTTGATCAGTTTGATTCGAGCTTGAAACTGATGGAATGAAAATTCCTGTACCGATAAAATAATTTGGATGTAGAAGTTGCTATCATGCAGCCTCAAAAAGGGTGAAAGTCCTCCAGTTTTTAATCTAACAGTGCAATACAATAGCATGATAGACAAGCATGTGATCCATTAAGTAAAGTTGTGATGAAAATTTCCTAAAAATATTTTCAAACAAATCGTTAATTGTGGATGAAAAGAAAAGCCGAATGAAAAAACAAAGAGACTTTAATTTAGACACAATTGACGATATAATTTGCGATGAAAAAGTAAACAACAAGAGATCACGCAATGAACAGTTGAAAATTAATGAAATGAAAGTGAACAAAATATCACGCAAAAATCGAGTAAACATTTACCTATAGAAGTTAAAAATGACTTTTGTTTCAAGTTCACCTTTTACTGTGTGTTGACAAAATATTGATACAATCGTTGATGAGATGAAATGCAAAACCAGACTAATGTTTCTGGTAGCAACGTCAATGCTGGCAGCTCGTCTTGTAATCTTCATCTAATTGAAATTACAGGCAACAAAGGGAAGCTTCGTTCATCTGAATCAAGATAAACAATCAATCTTTTTTGATTTACTTTTGCTTGGGTTCAACTAAAGGTTGTCAACTCTTGTTCAAGTCAAACTTGAAGTGACCAAAAATTAATTCTGTTTGTTCACGTTTCTACCTCTTTTATTGTCTTTCCATGGACCCTTTTACACTGGCCCATTCTTTGTCACTATCTATCTCTGTCTCTTTCCTTTCCATGTTGTGACATTTGTTCAAGAATACAAAATGTCCTCTGGGAATGACCGGGACTTTTGTGTCTACAGTTGAAAATGTATAAACATTTTCATTCTACTTTTCCCTTTTTCCTCATCATTTCAACTCTGTATTAACAATGTATCCAAAAAGATTGAAAAATAATCATTATCATTTCATTAGCGTGAAATGTGTGTTCAGATGAAATTCAATTAAGATTAAAGCTTCCCTGTCAATGGGTTCAAGGTATATTACAATGTCAACCTTTCCTCTTCTCTCACAGTCAACCCAAAATAATGCCTTTTTTATCCTCATTATTTTCCTCCCTCTTTCACCTTAACTCTTGTTGATCCAAAATTTATACAATCTTTAATAGCCATCAAGAACCATTGGGTTTTCCGGTTTACCTGTTTTTGTGTCTTTTTCATCTTCTTCTTCTCTTAGGCTTTATTCAATACAAAAGCTAGTCAACTAACTAGCAAGCAAAAAAAGGTACAAAATGCTGTTCAAAGAAGTAACAGCAATCTTATTCATCATCATTATCTGGCCAGAAACAATTTGATTGTGCGAAGAGCAAAAAAAGAATCACAGGGAATGATAACTGGGAGTGAAAATGACCAGAAGATGAAAATTGATACTTTGATTGTACCTAATTTGACAGAATCTGATGACTCTTTTGATAATTTAATTTCAATTTTCATTGCATTCAGATTCACAAATTGTCTGTAAACAATTTCTCCTAAAATGGTTAACCGAATCATGAAAGTTATGATTCAGAAACTAGTTGCGCAAACATTCCGTGCTCAAAAGTGCATAGGTCAACTCGAACCACACTTGTGCGATATTTTTAACCTTGACTGGTTGCAACTTGAGCAACTGTTTCATCAGTTAAAGTACAATCTGAACGAGTTGATGTGATAAGATAAACCTCATTTATGAACCTCATTTCAGTTGATTTCATGTTCAATGCTCCTTCCAACTGTCATGTTGGTTCCTTCTTAAGGTTAACAATATTATATAATTTTCATTATCCCTATTAATATTATTATGTTTTTTTGTTTTCTTTCCTTCTTCTTGTTTTTCCTCTTGTTTCTCATTTCCTATCAAATGTGTTTGCTCATGTTGTGATCAATAATTTGATTAATGATCCATTTTACTTGAGTTTAGTCATTCTCATGGATAAGATACAGCAAATGCAGTTGTACACAAGAAACGATCTGAAATTTCAACCCTTTTGTTTTCTCCATGATATTGATAGTGATAGCCATTGTTTGCTCTTCTCTGTGTTACATTTTATTTCTTCTTTCCTCATTCACTTACCCTGTTCCAGCTTTCTGCTTATTCCTGACTCTTCTCAATTTCGTATTCAATGAGTCAAACTAAAGACCTTTTCATCTATTCATTGCATTCAGATAAATAATCATGCATAATCTAGATTTACTTGCACCTTCATTGATTCATTTTAGCCTTAAATGAGCAGAAACTCAAATCCTGCCTCTCACATTACATTGACGAACCAATTAATGAAAAAATCATGAAAAAAGCTCAACTGCATTATTCAGCAAGAAAATTTTCTTACTCTTATTTCAAGAATTTTTTATTATTTCCATTGGAAAATTGCTTTTTGGTTAATAACTCGTGAACAGAAAACAATCTTTCAGTTTGCCATTTGAAACTACAAATGCAAAATCAATCGCAACAACTATTTCTTTGCTAACTAAAGAAACAGCAAAAAGTGGATTTAAATTGAACCCAATCAATTTTTCGTTCAATCAGTGAAAATTCGACTGGAAAATTGGCAAGAAAACAGTAAATCGTGAAGTTGCGATGCTTGCACTCATTCGCACGAATATTTAATAAATTTTATTGAATTTCGCCCTTATATTTATAATCGAGTCTTCAATCAGATATCAACGCAAAATCATCAGACAGGTCGAGAAGTAACTAACAAGAGAATGCAATCGAATTTTTACAAAACCATGTCGACGTGGCACCACACTACTAAAGTGCACCATCTTATTAGCTACTGAGTCTTTTCAAATGACATAAATACTCGGCTATAAACTGGTAGAAGTACTACACGCTTCTTTACCTCTCGCTCTCGCTCTTACCTACGCTTCTTTAGCTATCTTTACCGATGTTAGACGGCTATATCTCTGCCTGTGATTGACCTTAAGGGGTCAGATTCCGCCGATAATTATTTGCTATATTTCAAGGTCAAGGTCATTCAAGGTCATTTGTCAAGAATCAGTCGCTACGCTGATGGAGGTCGCTCAACGATTCCGTCCTCCATATTGAAATCCAATGAATGGCATATCAACCATAAATTGTTGTCTTTCATCCGTATTTTTTGGCTTCCGTGTGAAAGGGTGGGAGAACTTGAGATACATTAATACAATCATTAAATGGTAAAGGATGAGCGATCATTCAAAGGAGAAAGGTTGATGATTGAGAAAAGGGTGAATTGAAATATAATCAATGGACCATATAATGAAGAATATTGATTGGACTGTATCCATTGTCTGATCATTGGATTGACTGAGTTGATAGGTGTTATGAACTGCATAATGACAGGGAGAGGAGATTCAATGAGAATTGCTATGTTCTAATAATGATATTTGTTTGAATTGAGAAGTGAATAACATTGTATAATGATTATCTGAACTATGCATATTAAATGCTATCTATGAAGGCTTAACTAATCTGATCA